>CATIWR010058352.1:0-10059 GCA_949677035.1 Omphalea diandra | reverse complement strand
TTGTAGAGTGATAATAAGCATTGGGTTGGAGTATGCCTTTGTTTCAAGCAAACCAAGAAATACAATAACCTTTCATTTCATAAAGCAAGTTGGTACACACTGAAATCTTCAATAATTAACTATCTTTATTAGTGATTTTTTAAAAAAAGATTTGAGTTTGATTTAACTGTTGGTGTTTTGTTTCGTGAGCTTAGCTAATCCCATGCATATATTGCACATGTCGAAATCTTCAATAGCCAAGACTAATCTTTTACTAATTTATTTATTTTAAATTAATTTATCAATTAATTGATCTGTTGTATTAGCTGAAATTATAATGAACACTATGAAATTTATCAACTAATTTGTTTTTTTATTTCATATAATGAACACTATATGAAATTTCGGTTAATTCAGTTTGTATGAATTTTTGGCTTGTTCAATTTGATTTAGGTAGTTTTCATAAATTTTCAATTCGATTTAATTTATTTTAATTTTTAAAGATTTTCGATTTAATTTGATTTAAATTTCAGCTAAATCAACTTCTTTGATTCAATTTAAAAATACCTTCAAAATTGACCAACCGATATTTATCTATATATTTGCCTTTCTCCTTCTTATTACAATGTTCATAGCAGTTTGTGTCGCTTTACTTATAAAAATATTGCACTTAAGATGGTCTTTCTTAAAAAAAAAAATAAAACTTTTACATTTATTTATATTTCTTAATTTATATTCATTATTCTCTTATATAATCGTATAACATTAATTAGAATAATTAAATACAATTTTGACAATAATAAAATCATACTTAATATTTTTTAAGATAAAAAATACTAGTACTAATTGTTAATTTTATATATTATAGTTATTTATATTTTACATTATTTATGTAGTATTACAAACGATAAAAATACCCGTTCAATCATGATGCAAGGGAAAACATAATTTTCAAGTCCTTGCAGCCCCTCACATTTTCGTATTATTGTATCTCTGTTTCCAGACAATGTGAAAATGATTGCTTTTCTGGCTGGACCATTATTAGGAGCAACATTCAAAAAAATCCATTCACGTGACAATATCTCGTCTCTTCTTCTTCGTCTTTTTTTTTTTTTTTTTTTAACATTGACTGCATTTTTTCTTCTTCTTCTTTTTTAACCATTGACTACGTTTAATCAGAAGTTAAAAAAGGTTAATAGCTCTGTCCCTATATTTGTTGTAGATTTTATTTAACAATTAAGGGTTGAAATTTCTATGTGAATTTCTCTAGATATCATTTGGACTGAGAATTTTAAATAAAAGATTTTATAAAATCTATATATTTAAATTAAATCCATCATTTGATAAATCAAAAATATCATAACCCTAACAGGAAACGGGTTAGCCAAACTTGGCACTTCTAACTCAGCATCCGAGTCTTTCACCACAGTAGGATCAACCTTCTGCTCGTCATGAACCACCTGCATAGAAAGCCAGAAACCAAGCAAAACTGCGCTCGACGCAAAGAACATGTAAGTGGGAACACCTAATTCATTGGCCATATCTATCATGGACGTCAAAAGCATATCAAGAACAAACCCAGCAGTCGAGGAGGAGGTGAGTCATATCATCAATAGCTGATGACTCGGGCTTACTAGTGATGTGCTTGGAGACAGCTTCTTTGACATGGGTTTTCCGTCTCTCAACAAAAGAAATAGAATCAAATGCTGATCCTTGTTAGTCTTTGGGAAGGTCAATGAATCGGATAGGATTAGTGGAGGAGGTAGTGAGTGAATCAATGTAGGTGTTAAGCATGGAGTTGGAAGGTAGGTTTATGATAAGAACAGTAATGGAGAGACGATGGTCAAGGTTGAGGAGGAGCTTTGCTAGCTCCACCGTGGATACAAGGTGGCCTGTAACAGATAAGGGAACGAACACCAGTTCTGCTCTTTCCATTTTGCTGGATAGATATTTTTCTTTTCTGAGTTAATGAGCCATCTCTTGTCATCATCATATATAACACATGTTGAAAGTTCTTGATTGCGTGTAGGATCCTAAAAGTTTGGGTGTAGCCCCCAAAAATTTTCAGAAAATTTATTTTACTCTTTAAATTTTTAATTTATTCTTATATATACTTATTTTTATCCCAGTTATATTTTATAATTTAGCCCCTAAAATTTTTAAAAATATTTTATTTATATATGATATTTTCTTTTTATTTTTTTCTTTGTGTCTTTATTTTTGTTTTTATTCCCTTTATTTTTTTTTATTAATTTTTCATTCTATTTGATTTTTTTTATTCTTATTTTTCTATCAACTCTTGTTCTCTACATAATTGTTGCTGCTTCGATCATCAATCATTGCCGCGATAACTTTTTCTTCAAATGAGTTTACTTTTTTTTAATTTTTCTTCTCATTTTTATTAAATTATAGATTATATAATATTTGTATAAATCATATCCAAACTTGAGTGAAATTGTCCAATCAAACTCCAAAAACATTACATAATCAAACCATCTGTTTCAAACTTTCACCCCTCAAACTTTTAATCCTCATTTCAATATGTGAAGGTTCTTGATTGCTTGTCCAAATATTTCTCTCTTGTTTAGATAATTAAGTTTTTCATTGTGACAACATATTTACAGTAAATGAAATAACTAAAAATTGATAAAAAGAAAAATGACATATAAAAAGAATAAATAGACCTAAATTTTGTTTATTTTCACATAAAATTTATTCTAAAATCATTGGTAGCAATCTCAAAATTTTAAAGATATATTTATTTTTTTTATCATTTAATAAAAAATATCACATCAAAATTTATCAATTACTTTTAATACCAATTATTAATAACGCTCAGACCAGACCAACAAATGGTTACATGTACACAGAAATAATAATTAATAAAAAATGAAAATTTATCATATGAGGCCTTATAAAATACATAATATTGGCTCACTATATTATAATTTTGTTTTCCAGTATAACTCTCTGTCTCTAACAATCTTTAATTAAAATGTTAACTTATGCCCACTATATAGGAAAATAATTTATATTTTTATTAGAGACAATTTCTACCAAGAAGATAAGACATTTTTTGTTTGAAAACTTCTGAAAATCCAATCATTAAATATAAATATAAAAAAAAGAAATTTTACATGAAAATCACTTTTTATTTGAAAATGAGGAAAATGAGGGAGAGAAAGAAGAGGGAAAGCAAAGTGAGAAAAAACTAATTTTTCTCATGTTTGAGAAAGGTAGACTAAGAGAAGGACGAGATAATGAAGTGAAATTGAATCACTTAGACCCACCAGTTTTAATCACCCCAAAATGAGGTTAAAGAGAAGTGAAAGAAGGAGTTCTTTAAAAAAAAAAACTTTTTTTATGTCAATTTATTTATTGAGAATTTAAATGTATAAAGACAAAATTATAATTCAATCTTATTTTATATATATATATATATATATATATATATATATATATATATATATATATTCATTTTTTTTCCTTTTCTTCGTTCTATTTTTTTAATTTTTTTCAAACAAGAAAGGAGAAATAATAAAATCACTCTATTTTTTTTGTTATTCAATTTTCTTTCTTTTTCTTTCTCTGTCTATTATTTTTTCAAATAAAGGGTAAAAGAAATTGTTGGTAATAAAATCATATATCGTTGTCTACTCTAAAAAATGTAAAGCAAACTTTGCAATGGATAATAAATGTGTGGAGAAGACGTTTTAGCTTTGTTGTTTCTTTTACAAGATATAAATAAACTGAAACAACTTACAAACTATTTGAAATTGATTCAAGAAATACTCAAAATCGAGTCGAGATTAATCAAGCCGAGGTCGAGCTACTCAAGCAATTGAGCGAATTAAATTTGAGTTTCAAAATACTCGATTCGAGAGATATGTGAATTTAATTGAATTTAAATATATTTACAATATTACTAATAGAGTTTAATTGATTCATGTCTAATCGAACTTATTTGAATTTAATCAAACTTAAATTTGGATTTATAGAATTCACAAAAAAATTATATAAATAAATAAATTTAATCAAGTTCAAGCTTAAAAAGTGAAGACCGATCGAGTTTGAGCTCAAACTCAAGCCCAACAAAATTTGAATAGACTCGAGTACACTCTATTCTTTTATGGGTCAAATAATGCATGTGAGGGTTGTTGATTGCGTATACAATTTGGCTTCTTAAAGATTTTGGTAGTGGATGGTACAGTGATCTGGATAAATTGATGGTTATGTCCCCTTCTCTCTTGTACACATAATTGATGAGTTTTTCAATGGAATAACATATTCATAGTAAAGGAACTAGATAACCACAAAATTGACAAAAATGATATATGAAATGAATAAGCAGAACTAATATTTTCAGCAATTTTGATACTTGCATTACTACACACTCTATTTTTGGAATTCTCTATTTTAGCCTAAAATAAATAAATCTATATAGATATATCGTATAGTAAGAAAATAATTTAGGAAAAAAAATCAAAAGTTGCAAAAATACCTTCCAATATTGAATATAGCTGTCACAAAATAAAAATGACAAATATAGAAATCATAAAATAAGAATGATATAAACTAGACAATCCACTGAAATATGCATGTGTGTATGTATATGTCAACTTGATCTGCAGATTAAATTAAAATTGAATAAATTTAGATTGATTTTAAGATAAGATATTTTGAATCTCCTTTAATTTTAATAGAAATCATATTATATTACTTTTAGCTTAAATTAAGAATTGTCAATTTAATAAGAACGATATGTATTACATAAAACTCTGCTTGTTGGTGCTATTAATTATTTAATTGTTATCTAGTTGATATTAATTATTTGATAAGGCTATTAGCTAATAGTATTAACATGTCAAATAAAGGTTAAGTATTTTTAATTTTATTATATTATATAAAATAAATCTAAAGTAATAAGTAATATTATTTAAAATTAATTAAATTTCTATATATTCTTAATTAAAATTTTAATTATAAGTAATTTAGTTACATAGATTATTCATTTGAAGTGCTTAATTTCTAATAATTTTTTCCACTTAAATACAAAAAGCTCCAATAAAAAAAGAAAGAAAAAATGTCTCGAATAATTTAAAATGAAAAGCAATAAAGGACAAGAAAAGTACCAATAGACAAAGCCATGTAATGCGCCAAATAGTTATATATAAAGGACAAATTTATACTCACTATTTACCTTTTCGTTTTTATATAATCACTACAATTTTTAAAAAAATTTTCTCAATTTTATTCTTATACCCACAAAATTCAAAGCTATTAATGTTATATAAAATATTAAAATCATTTAATTTTAAATAAAAAATAATTTAATTTTAATAACTCTTTTAAAATTAATTAATATATTCTTAATTCTAAGAAAATTTCTTAAATGGTCAATTATATAAGAATAGAGGGAGTAGTAAATAATAGCGCTAACTCCAAGAAAGAGCTATTTCTGATGCATTTAGTATTATAAAATTCTAACTATCTAAATTTGTTAGTATTGATAGTAATATTCTAATTATTCTAATTATGTTCATGGCATCCTCCATTCATCAACATTTGAAGCAATATCTCATTCGACCCACAATATTACCGAACGCCAACATATAAAATTTTATTTTTTCTTACGTTAATAAAAAAACTAAGATAAATCAAACGTAATCACTTCACGATGCTAAGATATTATTCATCGTATTTTTTATCAAATTATTTAACGAAATGAATGAAGATCCACCGTCCATTAATGCCATTTTGCTCATCTCACTCATCTCTTTCACCTTCTTCCTTATCTCGCTATCAGTCTCCATCACACTCCTTATGCCTCTCTCGATTTCATCTGCACTCACAATGATTCCATCATTTATTCTATAATCCAATTTGATTTCCACTGCTAATCCCAACTCAATCACCATCTCAAAGGCATTAAATTGTTGCTCTGAATACATTGGCCCTGTGGCAATTGGGACACCATACCATATGCTTTCTAGAATAGAATTCCATCCACAGTGAGAAATAAATCCTCCTATTGCTGGGTGGGCCAAAATAGCCGCTTGTGGAGCCCACCCAATTACCTTGCCAATCCTAGCCATTCGTTCTAAGAATCCAACGGGTAAGACTTCCTGAAAATTGTTATACTGAGTTGGAAATTCAAACACACCCTCACGTGGTGGTGGTCGACGTAAAGACCATAAAAATCGATGGTCACTGTGCTCTAATGCATAGGCAATCTCTTTCACTTGATCCTCACCAAAACATCCTCCACTCCCAAAACACAGGAACACAACTGACGATGGACGTTGATCATCAAGCCACTCCATGATTTCTTGACTTTTGCTACTTTCATCTTTGATATTCAAAATGGGTCCCACTGGATACAGTGGAGGCATTTTGCCATCCGATTTCAAAGACTCAAATGCATAGGATTCCAGCTCGAAAAATGTATTCACTACAATACCCTTCACTTCTTTAAACCTTCTTGCGTTGTCCACCATAGGAGGAAGCCATTCTTTAGTCAACGCCGAATAAGGCATGGCTCTAGCAGGAAATGGGTTAGCCAAGCTCGGCACTACTAACTCAGTATCTGTGTCTTTCAACTCAGCAGGATCAACCTCGTCGTTGTCATGAATCACCTGCAAACAAATCATGAAACCAAGAAAAGAAGCGCTAGACGTAAAATAAAGATAAGAGGGAACACAAAATTCGTTAGCCACGTCTATCATGGACGTGCAAAGCATATCAAGAACAAACCCGGCGAGTCGAGGAGGAGGCGAGTCATCATCAATAGCTGATGACTCGGACTTACTAGTGATGAGCTTGGAGACAGCTTCTTTAACATGGGTTTTGTGTCTATCAACAAAAGAAATAAAATTAAATGGTGATTCTTGTTCCTCTTTGGGGAGCTCAATGAATCGAATACGATCAACGGACGAGGTAGTGAGTGAACCAATGTATGTGTTGGAAGGCACGTTCATGATAAGAACAGTAATGGAGAGACGATGGTCACGGTTAAGGAGGAGCTTTGCTAGCTCCACTGTGGATAGAATGTGGCCAGTAAAGGGTAAAGGAACGATCACCAGCTCTGTTCTCTCCATTATTACCACTCGATAGATATTTTCCTTTTCCGAGTTGATGAGCTATCTCATGTCATCACAAGAAAAAAAGGAAATGAGACAAATAATGCATGTGACGGTTGTTGTTTCTTTTATGGACTCTTGTTTCTTTGTTGGAAAGTGCGTATTATTGTAATCTTGGAGGCCAAGGATACGTGGGTAGTAAAGTGGCTACTTATTGTGACCTTGGCGGCCAAGGAAACAGGACTGACGTCATGGATTTGATGGATGGTAGTTAGCCGCACCAGTGACAACAGACCATCCATTGGTGTTTTCTACGACTTCCAGAGAGATAAAATGACACGTGAATATGTAAAAATTAACATTAAAAAGTTACATGTTGAAAATAAAATAAAAATAATAATGAATTATGAGTAAAAGGGCCTCTCAGCTTATAAGACAAAATGAATTTTTTTTATTAAAAATACTTTGATATTGTATTATTTTGTTAAATATATCTTTAATTTTATATTATTTTATCATAAAAATTTAAAATATTAGTTGAATAGAGTGCTTGTATTAGAATTTAATGACAGAACATTTAAAATTAAAAAAAAATATTAAAAAATATATAACGATCAAAAAACACATTTAACAGAATCAAACTTACTTGTATTTTGATAAAAACATAACTTCCTACAAATCTTTAAATCTTTAAATCCATTTAAAAAATCTTAAATCTTTAAATTCTCAAAATACACTTTCACTTTGATAATAAAATTTTTTCTAAATCAAAATCGATTGATTGAAGAACGTGAAAAAACAATGTTTTCCTCCAATTGTTGCCAATATAAAGAGAAATGAGTTGAATAGAAGTATAATAGTATGCAAAAATACTACTACTATAAAGAAAGAGCACCACTAGTAGTGGTTTAGAATGAGGTGAATTTAGGTCGAAACTTTTACTCCTGCCCTAATTATAAGGTAAAAATGGAGAAAATTAAAACAATTTTATCAATTCTTTTTTATTAACATTGTTGGAGTTATTTTGTGATAACTCATTTTTTAAATTGTGTGAAATTATGATGGTAGAGCTGAAAACACAAGTATATTGAATAGCACGATAGTCCTTTCTCAGAAAAGCTATTGTTTTTCCTTAATTTATTCATTGGTAATCTAATCACTTCTAAAGTTTTTTCTAAGACAGGGAGGAGAATTTACTCCCCTTACTCTCCATAGAATGGGAATGAGATTACACATCCGCCTTACGGGTCCTTTGAAGTGGATTCTAGTTGGACCTGAAAAAATTAAATATAATTTTATAAGTTTATATATATATATATATATATATATTAGTTTCTAGAATAAAAATTTTTATTTTATCATTTAGTAAAGTATATATTTTAAAAAATAATAGAAAAAATAAAAATATTTTCCTTGTAGAGAATTTCCGTGGGGCGAAGAGTCCCTACAAAGGCAGGATAGAAGGAAAATTCTCTCCATTAGAAGGTGAGATAGGCGATAGGTATAGCTCCCACCCCGTCCTCCTCATCTAATATTTTAGACTTTTATGACAAAATAGTACAAAATTATGGATAATTTTAACAAAATAATAGAAGATTAGGGGGTAATTTTGACGAAAAAGTTTATTTCATTCTCATTTGTCACTTCGTTACAAGATGAGAGACTTATTTGGCCATTTAGCCATAGATTATATGAAAAAAAGATGAACCACACAATAAAAGTGAATTTGAAAATTTTGATTTTCCTTTTCTTTCTTTCTTATTTATATGTAATATGTAAAATATATTTTTATATGATAATTTATATTAAAGTTATCTATAAAATAATATTCCAAACTAATTTAATAGGTATTATTTGTTAATTATAAATTAAGTAAAGTTATTATTATAAATCAAACCTTATAATAATATTGAACAATATTTATGAAAAAATTTACATGTAACATTGGCAAATAATCAATAAATATAAATATTGTTCACACTTTATAATAGAGAAAAAAATGTAGATAATAATTTTGTTATAAAGTTATATAAGAATTTGTAAGTAAGAAATAGTTATACTGATTATTTTATAAACTAGTTAAATTAAATATGGTTAGAAAAATGATTAATTATATAATCATTCTTATGTTTAGTATAAAAGAATAGGAATTAGAAAATAGTTAAAAGAAAAATACCTACTATAAGAATTTATTTTGTAATACCAGAATATAGTTTGTAAAATTAAACATGATAAGAAAAAACGGAATAATTACATAATCTTTCTTATTTTCAATACAAAATTAAAAACTATAAAAAATAAAGAAGTGTAAAATATATTATAATAAAGAGAAATATAATTAGAGTTGTATTATAATTGTTAAATAATTTTTAGATTATTATGTAAAGTCAATACATAATTTTGAAATATCGTCACTTTACATAAAAATTATGTTTTGACCAATATTTTGTAATATTTATTTTGCAAAAATGAAAATGGCAAAAAAAAAAGTGATCAATTAAATAATTCTCAATATTTTTACTAAAAAGGAATAAGAATTACAAAAGTGTTAAATAAGTGAAGAATATTTTGTAATAAAGAAATTATACAAAATACTACATAAAATTATAAAATCATTGAAGATATTGTACTTTTTATGTAAATTCATAAAATTATTTTGTAAAAAGAAAGAAATATGTTCATTTTACATAAAAATAATGTTTTGATAAATATTTTGTAATATAAGAATATATTTTGTAATAACAAAAATATACAAAATACTATATGAAATTATAAAATAAGTGAAGTTATTCTACTTTTTATATAATTTTATAGATTATTTTATAAAATAAAAGAAATATGATCATATTACATAAAAATAGTGTATTGACAACTATTTTGTAATATCATGATATATTTTACAATAGAGAAAATGTACATAATACTATATAAAATTATAAAATAATTTATTTCACTTTTTATGTAATTTTAAAGATTATTTTGTAAAAAGAAAGAATATGAT
>CATIWR010058339.1:0-27160 GCA_949677035.1 Omphalea diandra | reverse complement strand
TATGGTAGAGGTAGGGTAATTCTTTAGAGAATTCAATATTGAAATATATATATATATATATATATATATATATATATTAAATTAAGGGTACAAATGAGGTAAATATCAACTATTTAAGTAGCTAGTTGTAATCATTTTTGTTATGGTTGGATTTAAATCTAACTAAATTAAATTTTTATTTTAAAAAAAAAAAAAAAAAAAGAAGAAGAATGGTGAATTTAATCAATCAATTTAATTGATTTTTAAGTGAATAAGTTCTCCAGAACTTTTGCAGTTAAAAAATTAGTTAATCTTCTCGACAAAAATGCCTAACAACTATTTAAAAAAAATTTGTGTCAACTTTCAGATTTCAATCTTAGTTTATTCTAAAAATGCTAATTATGTTATGAGAATTTTTGATCTAAATATATCATGTAAATTTATGAATTAATTAATTACAGTAAATTATGAATTATTTAACTATATTAAGTTATATATATAATTATTAAAATATAGATGATAGTTTTTTTTTTAAAAAAAAACTCTCACTTATGCAATACATTCATGATTTAAGTGGATAATTCAGAACCTTACACCCGCTGAATCGATACCAATCCTCATATGTGCAATGAAAACCTCGCTTTAGTCCATTCTTATTCGTTCTTTGGGCTCGGATGCTAGTCTCACAAACTTCTTTGAGCTTGTAGGATGTTCATGTTTCAAGCCCAATAAACTACACGTGTAACCAAAGGATTTGTCTTTGTTGTTCGTTAGAAAAGAGGCAACCGACTCATGGCAACATAACTAAAAATAACTATCGGGTTTGTGTGTAGTCCAGCCGAGTGGGCTCTCTTTGGTTCTACGTTCTTTCTTTGCAGCAATTTCTGGATGTTCCTTTTCAGATGCATGTCAGCAAGCCCAAGCCTTTGTTTTAGTTTAAGTCATCCGAGTGGAGTAAGACAATTAAGTTTGAGTGGGACTCGATTTGAACTTGATTAAGCCTTATTTTTAAATTCGAACTTGATTTAGTAAAATATCCAATTTTGACTCATATTAAACTTAATATATTAAAATTTAAATTAAATCAATTCAATTCAACTCGATTATTTAATAATCTATTAAAATATAAATGCTAAAATTCATTTGCAAATTTCTCAAGTAAAATATTTTAATAGTTAAACTCAGTTAGATAATTATATTAAGTAACTCAAATTTAAGCTTGACTCAATATATTCAAGAATCTCACTTTTGACTATGAAATACAAATACTCTCGTCTGTCTCTATTAATCATTACTCCCATCACCAAGACGACAAGACCGAAATCCTAGCATTTTACCGTGTGCTAATATATCCAGAGCGTAGGCTTCTATTTTTTTGACAGTATTGTTTTCGTTCCAATAAAACTAATTAGCAATTTCGGTTTTTGCATGGCAAAAGGTGCTCATCAATTTATTATTTGCACATGGAGAGCTGCTTACATTTTAGGCTACCTATTTGCTTGGTTTATTTTTCATGCACACATCACAAGTTTCAATTAATTCTTATAGGCAAAGCTGGAGTTGGAGTCCTGCTGGATTCTGGAAATTGCCTTCTCAAATTGGCTCCACTTCTGCTCCAAATTGCCAATGTAGCCAACAGACATCCTCACTAGCCCAGGTGATATACCAGCTAGTGCCTTTTCCTCCGGACTCATTTCACTACTTGTGCTACTACCAGACACTGACATTAACGTCTCATAGTAGCCCAAGCTAACTGCCATGAATCCAAACTGGGTCAAGTTTTGCAAGTGGTGCATCAACCGGTTAGCCCTTTCCTCGGTTTCCATGTCCACGCAAAGTAATGCACCAAACCCATAATCCTTATTGGCCATGGACTTCAATAGCTCATGCTGAGGGTGCTCTTGAAGACCCGGATATATGACTTTGAGTCCCATTTTCTTCATTCTGGTTGCATATTCCATTGCCCTGTGGCAGTGTTCCTTCATTCGTAGCCCCAAATGAGGGATTCTTCCTGATAGTTCAAAGGCCACCTTTGCATTCATTGTTGGCCCAAGAAGCATTAGGGTCCCTTGGTGAAGGTCCATCATTGAGTTAACTAGGCTTGCTGGTCCACATACAACACCTGACCATTCCCATAATTCCACTCATCAATTATTGGATTGGAGATAACCGAAGAGAAAATATGGCAGTAGATAACACGCGAAAATCTCAGTACCAAATGCATACCGTTTTGTCACGAAGGAACAGAATAAAGGACACGTCACATGTAAAGCGCAAGAGATATAAAAACAAAAGCAAGCATCAATTTCAGTATCACATGTGAGATCCTCACAGTGAAAGCACATCTTATCTAATAATAGGTTAAAATTGATGGCAAAAAAGTAAATTACATAATTAGACGTTTTAGTAAATAAAAAATTATTAATTATTTCATATTAGCTTTAAACCCAAAAAGAAATAAATATATTTATTGTGTATGTTAATGTAAACATACATATTTCTTTATAATAATAAGTGATATTTAGTAAAATTAAAAGCTCAATAATTTTAATTATAACAAATTAAGAATTGAATAATTATAATATTAAAAATTTTAAAATCAAATTATCATTAAATTTATTAAATGTTAAATTAAATATTTAAAAATATATATATACAAAATAAAATTATAAATAATAAAAATAATAATGGTATAAAAATAATGATGGTGATGATTATGATAAAGGCAATTGTCATACTAAAAAGGGTGTGATAGTGATTGTATTAATTATATGATGATGGTAATTTTGATATTGTAATAGCCACAATGAAATATGATGATGCTAATGATGGTAATGTTGATGATAAAATATGGTGATGATATTAATGGTGAATATGTAGTGATTGCAAATAGCAGTGGTGTGGTAATGGTGATTCTGTTAATAGAGATAGTGATGATGAAAATAATTATAATGATGATGATTACTGATTTGTTATTAGTAAATAAATTTTAATTGATTACATTAAATTTTTTATTTTTCAAATAAAATAATTTTTAAAAATTAAAATTTTACTAAAAATATTATTATTAAAAAAAATACTATCAACAAACTTATAAACGCTATCATCAGGCATATCAAATCCCCAAATCAAACTGAACCAAAGCCAAAATGCGCGGGCCCACCAAAAAGATTGCAGACTACATATTATCCTTCCCACTTTTCCAATCGGAACGGACATTAATGTCCTCAAGATTCCACAATTTACATTAATCAATCAACCAAAATATGATGAAATACCTCAAATTTTTAATTTTAGATTAACATGGTCAGTTATAATTTTTATTTTTAATTTATTAAAAATTAAATTTTAATTTTTTAAGTATCAATTTGAAACTAAAAAAAAAAATTATTCGAATATGATCATTTATGTTCCTCTAAATTTAAAAGAATTTAAAATTTTGAAAAATCAAGAACTCAATTGAACAAAATTGTATTCAACTCTTTGAAATTGTACAAAATAGTTTAAAAAGTTGTTATTAGTGAACCTAATAAATTATAAACTTTCATTATATATATATGATATATGATATTATTTATTTAAAATTTATTAAATTAAATATATATAATCATGTAAAAAAATGTATATTAAATAGTATATAATAAATTTTAAATGAATACTGGCTCTTGATTGACCAACATATATGTACCTGCAATTATGTCAGCACCGCCACTAATAAACTTGGAGATACTATGGACGACGACATCAGCCCCCAGACGTGCCGGAGAGAGGACCACAGGGGCAAAAGTGTTGTCGACGACCACCATGACCCTTTTATCGTGAGCAATTCTGCTTAATTCAGGTATGTTTGCAACTTTAAGGGTGGGGTTGGACATGGACTCGAAGTATAACACATTGGTCTTGCCTTCAACTATGGCGTTTTTAACCATCTCTACATCTTCAATGTCAACAAACGTCGTCGTTATGTTGCATGCTCTTGGTAGGAAATGGCTTAACAGAGCATGGGTCCCACCATACAGAGTCCTCGAAGCCACCACGTGTCCTCCACTGCTGCAAAGTTGCATTAAGACAGATGATATCGCTGACATACCTGTACAAAATACATCAACAACCATTCCGCTCATTTTTTCTGACATATCAACCAATGATCTTAACTTTTTTATCCATTAATATTACCACTAGCCGTGCAATAGGCCGCTTCGGTGCCTTCAAGGGCGGCCATCTGGCGGCCAAGATTCAAGACGGTAGGGTTGAAGTGGCGGCTATAGATGTAGAAGTCACAATCAGGGCCAAGTTCGCCGGCGAACATGCGGCGCATGGTGTCAGGTTCCATGACGGTGAAGGTGGCAGAGGCCTCAATGGACATGTTAACACCCCCATGCTCACCGAATTCGTGACGGGCGGCGGCTAATGCAGCGACAGGATCATCACCGTAAGGCACAGGCGGAGGCATCATGGATTTCTTGGCAACAAAAAAATCGTCACCATCAAAGTTGTCCTGGCCGCCTCTTTTCTTTCCTGCTAAAACAAAGCTATGGGTTTTGGTTTCAGCCATAATAATTAATGATTGATTAACAGTCTTGAAAGAAAAAAAAAAAAAAAAGATGGGAAAAAGAAATGAAGATTTCGTTTGGTCGGGAAAGAAAAGAGAAGAGAGGGCTATATATATATGGAGCGAGGGAGAGGCGTAGATATATATATATACATACACAAATATGAAGGAAAGAGTCAATGGGTGGGGAGGCGGGACCAGGAGAAGGAAATTTTGTGGAAAATGTGAGGAAATTTTGGGCATGAGCTATTTAATTTTCTATGTATACAAGCGTACATAGAAGTTAAAATTTTGAATCTTGATGTAAAAGTTAGTTTAGACATAGAATTTTTTTTTATTATATATAAACATTAAAATTTAAATAAAAAATCATCAATACACTTATTATTAAAATTTAATTAGAAAAAATATTTATTAATACATCTACTTTTAAAATTCAAATTAAAAAGGGATTTATAAAATCCAAATATTTTTTATTTGAAGGTTAGTTATAGGTTTACAAATTTTTGTTTATTATATGTAAATATTAAAATTTAAATAAAAAAAGGATTTATCAATATTAAAATTTAAATAGGAAAAGGATTTATCATTCACCTATTATTAAAATTTAAATAGAAAAATAATTCACTAATATATATATATATAAGTGCAATGAATCTGGACAGAAATTTTTTTCCTTTTTATTAGAAAACGTGTGTATAATATATACATATATATGCCCGTGCACGTCGGGTCTTGCTACGCTATACTATACAAAAGATAAGTTTGAACCAAACAGTTCACGGATTACTTACGTGAGACGACATAAACATGAAAGAGGTTATACATAGAATGAACTAGTCCTTGGAAAATTACTTAATTCAACTAGTTTTTGAATCCCAATATTAATCGATATGATTATAATAATAAATTTTAGATAAATTTATTATTTATTTTTATTGATTAATTAGTTAAATAATTAAATTAATATATAAATAAATTAAAATTTATAAAAATTAATAATAATAATTGTTTATAAAAAATTATTATCAAGTAAATAAAATAATAAAATAAATTTCTCAAAACTTATAATTATGTACAAAGTTAGATGTAACAAAAAAAATTATTTATCTTATTTAACATAATTTTTAGAAAAAATTTATTAAATTTAAATGAAATAATTTTTAATAAATAATTAAATAAATAATATTAAGTATTTCATAATTAAAAATAGAATTAATAGATAATTGCAAACTATATCTATAAATTCATATATGAGATAATTGTAATATAAAATTGTCTATTAAATCATATCTTTAAGTTGTGGTATAATGTTAATAGAAAATTTATTTAAAATTAAATGAAGTAATTAATGATAATATATTACACTGTCATTTGCCCTTATACACTTAAAATTTTGAACAATTAATAGAATTAATTTAAATCTTATTTTCTATTTAGAATTTTTACTTTTTATATTTTTCTAATTTTATGTTTAGAAAGTAATTTAGAATTTTTACTTTTTGTATTTTTTATATTCTGTTCAAAATTTTTTCACTTCCTATTTTGAATTTTTAGGTTTTTATAATTTTTTATTCATCTTGAATTCTTGTTCATAATTTTACTTTTTAGATTTTTAATTTTTAATTTAAAATTTTTTTTATTATGTTAGTTAAATTTTCTAATTTTCTATTTAAAATTATATTTTATATGATAATTTTCTATAATATATGTGGTTATATTATACATAATTATTTCATAAATAACAAACAATAATTTAAAATTATTTTAAGATTGAAATTAATGATATATATTGATTGATTGATCATATTTTTGAAAGGTTGTTATCATTATTATTTTCTAAAAAAAACCATAAATGGGATTGAATGGATGAAATGAATTGTTGGCATAAACTTCCATATTTTTCCAAAGGATATGACGACTTGAGGAAGGTAAAACCTTTTTCATGAAAGCATATATCACCATCTACCATAGGTCAGTTAGTATGAGGTTGTTATAATTTAATTAGAGAATTTGAATTCGAGTTTTAAGTATGTAACCACATTCAAACTCGATAAGAAGAATTTTGACATCTTATGATTTATCCAACTCAAATTTGGATTAATTTCATACTCATAAGATTATAAAGATATCAAATGATCTCATAAAAAATATATATATATATATATATATATATATGACTTAAGGCACCATTATATATTTTTATTCTAATACTAATAAATTAATTATTTTGATGACATATAACTGAACAAAACATCAAGTATTCTTCTAAGACAAAATAAACATATGCATGTCAATGGAACTAATCTTATCAATGTAGTTAGGTCACGAATAAATATATGAGTAAATAAATAATTTTTGTTATAATTCACTTTATACATAATTATAAATTTGAGAAATTTATTTTTTTAATTTATTTGATAATAATTTTTTATTGCAATAATAATTAGATTTTAGTTATTATTATTGTATATTAATTTTTAATTATTTAATTGATTAATTAATAATTTAATAAAAATAAATATTAAATAAAATTTTATTATTATAATTATATTATGCAATGCGCATATTCACAGCTAGTTCTATGTGGTATAATTTCAGAAGAAAATTTATTAATTTAAACAAAGTAATTCTTGATAACCAATCAAATAAATAATATTTTATATTCCAAAATTAAAAAAAGTTAACAAATAATTACAAATTATATATGCATATGTGAGGTAGTTATAATTAAAGATTATTTATTATAACTATATTCAATTTTATGTAGTACAATTGTAAGAGTTGAGCAAAATAATTTATGACAATGTATTATATTGTTGTTTATTTTTATATACTTAGAATTTTGAATAATCAATAAAATTAATTTAAATCTTAGTATTTTGTTTGAAATTTTTAATTTTAATTTTTCTAATTTTTTTATTTATAAATTATTTATAATTTTTATTTTTAGTTTTTTCTAATTTTCTATTCAAATTTTTTAATATAATTTTGACTTCCTATTTAAAATTTTTTAGTTTTTTAATTTCATATTTGGAAGGTTTGTTTTTCCATATGATAGTTAAGTTTTCAAATTTTTTATTTAGAAATTTTTTGATATATTAATTTTCTATAGCATAATGTAAAATAATAATATATGATTGTATTATATGTAATTACTTAACAAATAGTAAATAATGGTTTAAAACTAAATTTGAGATTGAAATTAATAATATCCATGCTAAAATAATAAAATAAATTTCTTAAATTTATAATTTTGTACAGAATGAGTTGCAACAAAAAATTATTTATTTATTTATTCATACATTTGCTCTTATGTGGCGTATTTCAAGAGAAAATTTGTTAACTTGAATGAAATAATTTTTTACAATCAATTAAATAAATAATATTAAGTATTTTATAATAAAAAATAAATTAACAGATAATTGCATAAAAAATAAATTAACAGATAATTGCAAATTATATATATGTGAGGTAGTTATAATAAAAAATTATCTATTGATTCATAACTTTAATTTTGTGTAACATAATTTTAAGAGAAAATTTATTAAACTTGAATAAAGTAATATCTGACAATCTATTATAGGATTGTTTGTCTTTATATACTTAGAATTTTGAATAATCAATAGAATTAATTTAAATCTTAGTTTCTTGTTCATAAGTTTTAATTTTCCTATTTAAAGTTGTTTAGAATTTTACTTTTAGGTTTTTCTAATTTTTTATTAGATTTTTTTTATATGATTTTGACTTTTTATTTAAAATTTTTTCTTTTTTAATTTTCTATTTAGAAGGTTTATTTATCCATATGATAGTTGAGTTTTCTAATTTTTTAGTTAGAATTTTAATATAATATAAAATAATGACACATTATTATATCATATACAATTATTTGATAATGACAAGTAATGGTTTAAAATAATAATCAATAAATTTAATTTAAATCTTAATTTCCTATTTATAAGTTTATAATTAATTTTTTTAATTTCCTATTTAGGAGTTATTTAGAATTTAGTTTTTCTAATATCCTCGGGCCTTGGGGGGATTTAAAGAAAAAATAACATCTTTGATCTCTAAGTTTGTGACAGGTTTAATTAGAGAATCATTCATCTTCTTGGAAACTCTCCTATGCCATCCTGTCAATACCCAAACAACTATAGAAGGTTGCGAAAAGCAAAATAAGTTTTTAAAATATCCCTCCACCACCCCTTCTTTCTCTTGTTGATTTGCTTACCAACATCCATTTTCATTCTCTAACCCCACAATTTGGTTCCTCCTTATACACTGTTTATTACACGCATGGAAGAAAGAGGTGTTACTATCACTCCACTTTAACTAGAATGTTCTAGATTTTTGCCACCAATACATTTCCTCCTTTTCAATTCAATCTAGATTCTTCCTTCCAATTCTTTTACTTTTCTAATCAAAGCCTTATTGAAGATCGTTCTTCCTTTTGACTAGTAGTTTTTGAAGAGAGACAAGGTTTTTCCTTGAGTTTTGCTGGTTTGAGGAACTCCATCTATACAAAGCATGCCTGCATTTTTTCAGTTTATGATGAACTATGAACATAAGGGTTCCTTCAATAGAACATTGCCATTCAGTCTCAATAATACCTCTAACCTTTTGATCTTGGACCCATTTCGCATAAAAAATAAATCTTCATTTTACCCTTAGATGAACATCAAAAGTTGTTAGGAAGATTAGGCGGTGGTTCGATCCCATCTCATTAAGGTGGTAAACTATTGTCCCTTTAAACATCCCAAACCAACATGTAAAACAGATGAACCTATCAATCCTTTCAAGAATGTTGGCAACCCCTTCCCTTCGATTGTTCTAAGTGAAGGGGTAACCTTTGAAGCCCAAGTCTAGTAAACCCAAATCATCCATAAAACTCATGAACTTAGTCGTTCTACTAGTGCCCTGGTACCCCCCCTTTTTCTCATGTACACCTATGATATAATTAAAATCCCCCTTCTATAAGAATCTTACCAGAATCAAATGACAGAGGAGAAAGGATCTATAATTGTGCTCGTTGTAACGTCTCTTCACTGCTAATATATATACTCCTACAAAATCCCAAGCTTTTGCCTTTTCCACTTTCTTCACTTTAGCATGAATATAGAAGAAATCCTAGTTATGAATCTTCAAACAAATATCCTCCTTCTAAGTTATCACTAAACCACCATTCCTCTCATAAGGCTCCACACAAAAAAACATTTGAAACCCCACCTTTCGTATAGTCTTTTCCATAAAAAGCCTCGTTATTTTTGGTTTCAGATAAAAACAACAAAACTGGGGAATGGGATGCAACAATCCCTTTTATATTAATAATTGTCAGGGAATTCCCCATAACTTGGCAATTCCAATACATTATCCTCATATCTCTTCTTGGGGCCATTTAAGGCTAGCCGTTATCACCTGTTTCCTTTTCTCTGACTCCAGATTTGCATCACTTGACCTATCAATATCTGTTTCACCGTTAACGTCTTTACTCCTCTTGGTACCACTCACTCTTCTTGGACTAATGAACTCCAAGGTTGGAGTTTTATTTGGATCACCTACTAATTGAATCTTATCTAAAGAACCCCCTCACATTGTTTATTTGGCCAACTTCTTCCATTTTTTCTCTGTTGCATACCCAACTTTTGATTCTGGCTGGATATGAAAGTGCTAAAGAGGAACCAATTCCTGGTTCGTTGTGGGTTGTAGGTTCGAAAAGGAAGGGGTTGGCAATTGTTCCTTTATTTCCTTACAGTGTGTTTGGATTAAGGGTTTAGAAGGGAATAGAATGGAAGACGTTGGTTTATAAAATGGTTTTTATGTTTGGATGAAAGACGTTGGAGTGGAATAGACTGGTTCCCAAGAGTTTGCTAAACCCTTCCAATCCCACCCTAACTCATAAATTGGAACACTCCAAATCGAGGTGTTTTCATAGGTTTCAAATTAAAATCATTCTTTTTCATTCATGTCATCCTAAACATAAATAAAATTTAACACTTTCTTTCCAAACCAAACTCATCCATTTCATTCCATTATTAATCATTCCAACCCCTTTATAAACCTCTAATCCAAACAGAGTGTTAGGTTCTTTATCAAAGAAAATGAACTTGACAACATTTATCACTAATTCATTGAGAGTTCTTTCAAAGATTGGTTGCAATTGAGGAGATGTGTGGTTCTTTAATGAAATAGGTTCAAATGGACTTTCATTTTGAGTGATGGATAGGCCTTGAGCCCCTTGTATCTGAAACTGGCTTAGTTGGTATGAAAGAGGTGGCCTTGGCTAAAGGGTTGGCTAAAAGGGTAGTTGTTTAATTCGGTAGGCCTATGAAAAAGGGTTTTTTGAAGATTTTTGACGAAGTTAAGACTCTCTAGAATAGTTGGGTCAAAATAATTCCTTTTTTCCTTACATGGCCATCCTTCCTTCTGACTTGAATGCATCTTTATAGGTAAATTACTTCCATCATTCTTCTAAGAATCACTTTACCATCTTTCTCCTAGTTAACCCCACACACTTTCCCTTTGCCCAAATCATTACTGGTCTTAAGAGGCGACTGCGTACTATCAATTGTCAACTGATACAAGTCTATGTCACAACTTTTTGCTCCCACCTCCATCTTAGTAGCTTTTTCACTCTATCCAGGCACTTCATAGGTATGGTGCTCCATCTTCTCTTGATTTTCGTGCATTTCATCTTCTTCCCGATCTATGATCATTAACTGCAAGGAAAAACCTTGTAAAGGCTTTTTAATGACATCTTTGAGCGCATTGGCTGTCCCTTCCAAGGTACTCATACTTCTAACCGAAGCAATAAACATCCAATGACCTAATTTTGCTTTTTTAGGCTTCCTTTCTCCATGGCCTTGTAGGTCAGGCTTGTTTAGATAGAACCTATTGATATAACCAATTATTCCACACAAATATCACATATCTGGCAATTTCTCATACTTAAAACTCAGTTAGTAGCCCCTTCCATTGCTTTGTTTGTTTGCAAACCTAAGAATGAGAGGCTTTTTAATGTCCTCTTTCACTCTAATACAAATAAATCTCTGCCACAATTACCTTGAGTCTCCTTTTAGATCCATTTCTTCCAACTTGGGAAACAACCTGCCTATTTTAACTGCATTTTCTTTATTCATTTGGTTGGGCGATAGTCCATGGATTTGTACCCAAAACATAGAGAAAGAAAAATCAATATTTGAGATAGGTAGATCGGGTGGCCATTTGATGAGAACCATGTGTTGGTTATGGATGGACTAGGGTTGGTTTTGCAAGCTAGCTTTGCATCAACTGCATGATCGAACTTAAAAATAAAAATATTCTTAACAATTTTCTCAACCTTAAAAACTCTTTTCTCGGCTGCCAAACATTTTTTAGGATGGTAGTAATCACATTACTCGAAAACTTTTTCCGCATAGATGATCTTCCCTACTAAAACAGAATCTTTGGAATGGGGGTCCTCTGATTTGGTAGTTGACAATATAAGAGTCGGTTCTGAGCATTGAGTGTTGTTTGTTTTTGCAATAATATCCTCTATGACATTCCCTTCAAATTCCATAGTAGCAAGGGAAATAAATATCACAGGAGGGATTTAGGGGAGCGTAGGTAACAACACTAATGCAATGTTTGGGAGGAAGAGAAATAAAATAGGAAGGAAAATAAGAGTGGAAAATAAGAAAAGAAACTCATTTTACCTTGTTTGGAAAAGGAGGAAAAATAAGAGTGGAAAGAATAATATGGTTTATTTTCCACCATTGATTTTCTCTCCAAAATAGAGAGAAAATATGAGAGATTTGAGAGATTTTTATGAAATTATAATTCTACTCATTAAAAGAAAGTAGAATAGTAGGGGCGGGCAAAAACTGGACCGAAACAAGCTGGTTCAGTTCAATTTAATTCTTTAATTAAATCAGTTTGGTTAGGTTATAAATTTAATAAAATCACATTTAAAATATATGTAATTTAATTGAAACAAATCAAATAGAACTCAACTTTTATAGGTTCGGTTTGATTCAATTTATAGACACATAAATTTTAGTTTAATCAATTTGATTAATTTAATTTTTTCAAAAATTTTGGTTTGGTTCGATTTTAAGTATAAAAATCTAATGTTAGATTTTTTTTTAGTATTAACATTATATTTATCATTATATAAATTTTGATTTCATATAAATCAATTAAAATATAAACAAATTATCTTTTTTTATCATTATATAATATAATTATATATCCAATAGTTTTCTTAAATGAGGGTAAAATTAAAAATATATGAAATAATATTTTTTCCTTTTATATTTTACTTTCCAAATAAGAGAAAATAAATACATTTTTTTTATTTTATCCAAATATGAAAAAAAATGAGAAAGAAAAATAAAATTTATTTTCTCTCATTATTTTCTTTTCTCTGTACCTCATTTCCCCAGACATAGTGTGTAAATGGGGAATCAAACCAGAGAGATAAAAAGGGGGAAAGGTAAACTAAGCAACAAAAAGAAACGCAAATGCAAATCGAAGGAAGACGCCTTAGAAACTAGAAGAAAATGAGGTCACACAAGGAAATCGAGTTCCAGAGAGAGAAACGGGTTCCAAAAGTTATGATTATTTTTGAAATCCAAATATTGGTCCCTTAGCATATACGTTCAATAAAACGTATCTTATCGAATCTAAATGGAGGGTCAGAAATTATTAGCTTTTCCTTATAAAAGATAAAGTTAATTGGACAATTGACAATTTCTTCCATTTTGTTTGGTTTGGCCATATCATTTGAAAGACAGTGACGTGGCCACCGCAGATAAGTAGGACCTACTGTCCGAAAAGAAATTGGAAAATAAATACCCATTTTCAAATGAATGGATGATCATCACTCTCTCTATGTTTGCATTTGTTTCATGCATGGTGGGTCCCCCAGCTTCACTTCTGTGTCTCCTTTATGCTTTTTAATTCCATTATTTTATCTTCTTTTTGTTTTTTTTTAATTCGGTTCCTTCAAAAATTACATACATCTTTTCTCCTAATTTGTCACTTAGTTCAGTTTTTAGCTGCATAAAACCTAACTAATAATTTCCTCAAAACCTAACTAATAATTATTGTTCCCATGGAAATGTTTTAATTATCAAAAAGTATTAAGCCAACAATGTCATAGCACTTTAAGATATATTTGATTCACTTTTTTTAATCAGATTCAACATAATTTTTTAACATTTTCTTTCTGTTTTTATTTAATTTTCATATTTTTGTAATTAATTTCATGTATTTAAAATTTTTTAGATATTCAAATCCCCTCTTAATAGCAATGATGATTATATTAATCTGCATTTAATTTTCATTTTTTAAATACATACTATTATTATTATTTATTTATTTCTATAATATTTTTATTCACTTTTCATATTTATTTGATTATATTTTATATTTTAATAAAAAAATAAAACGCAAAACTTATGTTACTATTTAGATGGCTCTAGAGCTATGTCAATCGTTATTCATTATCCAAAGCTGAAGATTTAAGTTGGAGACGGCATAGTTCATTGAACTGGTAAGGGAAAATTTGAAAAATAAACGAGAAAAATAAAATCGTACCCCATTAGTCTTTCTCAATTTTTAACATAAGTTCCCAAATTCATTCTTAGGAATAGTCCCTAAAATATGGGAATGCGCATTACCTTCAACGAAGGAAAAAATGAACGTTCTATTTGACCATTCTTAAGCATATCCTTTTTTTATATAAGCTACAAATAAAGCATACCATACATTGACTAAGCTCATGTCAGAGGTAATGGGTGAAGATGGATAAGGTTCCACGTGTACATGACAATCCTTTCTTTATATTTCGTCATATAATTAACTAGTACAGCCCTCAACGTGGAATGCCATTTTGAATTGTATTAAATGGCCAATTTCAACGAGGACGTGAAATCTGGAATATCTTGTGGGTTATAACTCCAACAAATCATGCCATAAAAACCAAACTGAATGACGCAAATGCTAAGAAAAAGATCCTAGTTCCAGGCTTCAAGCTCTTTATAAACTTCACTACATTTACACTTTATTTGGATGAAGTGTTTGTAATAAATTAAAAGAGTTATTAATAAAATAGAATGAATTGATTTAATTTGAAAAGAGAGTGTTAAATTATATTTATGTTTAGAATGATAGAAATGAAATGAAATGATTTGAAAGTAATTTTGTTTATTTGCACTGAAATAGAATTGAATATTAACTTAAAAATTGACAAAAATACTCTGATACATAAAAATATAATTTTCTTTTATTTTTTCATTTATCAAATATTTACTATTAAAATAGAAATTTATTGTTATTCAAAAATTGAATAATAATTTTATTCATAAAAAATACGAACAATTAATTTTTTATAATTTTTGCTAAAAAATTAAATATAAATAGTTTGAAAAGTAAAAATTTTTTAATTAAGAAAATAAATTAATTTTAAAATTGAAATTAATATGCTAAGACAAAAAAAAAAAAAAAAAGCTCAGCAGTATTATTGATTAAGCTTAAACATTTAAAATAAAGATGTAGATGTCAGGGTGTTTCATTTTATTGGTTTGAAAAGGTTTGGAAGGGTTTACCAAACCCTTTCAAACCATTCCACTCCATTCCAATCCCTTCAATCCAAACATCAAATTTTTTTCTAAACCAATCTATTCCATTCCAAACTATCCATCCAAACATAGTGTTAGGCTTATTGTATCTCTCTTTTCATGAAAGTGAAGATGAATGAGTTATTTTGATTTAGAGTTTAGCCCATAATTTCCTTATGCATGAAAGAATGGGGGTGGGGGGGAGGGGAAATGGAATGCACATTTGACAGATGAATGCATTAAAAGAGTCCATAAAACACAATAAATATAACAACTTCTATTGATCATGTGTTTCAGGACAATATATGATCTATTCATATTCTAAGGGTGTAGCGTTGTAAGTTCAAACAATGTAATAACTGAAAAAATCAGAAGATATTAATTGATAGTAAACGTGTATGTAATCTTATGGCCAATAAATTATAATCAAGGGTATCAAAGAGATGTCTTTTGACTATTTACTAGTTATACTTCCACTTGATGAATGCCCTCCTCAACCAACTGTTGCTCACTTACTGCATGAAAATCAGAACCGGTGGATTTAGATGCACCTCCTCCCTCCAGATATTCAAGGAAATCCATCACTACGGGATCAGTCCAAGGAGAACCAAGTGGAGCTTCAGGACCTGCAACCCACCCTAAATGACCACCCTTGGGTGTCACTATCAGCAAACAATTTGGGTTTTCCTGGGACAAAAGTGCAATACACTTTATTACACTGAATAAAGAAAGAGAGGATCCATGATATATTGTTGTCTATGCAGGGAAAGACACTCAAAAGAACCACTCAAGTAAACACATGATTGCATCAAAATAATATATTTGACAACAAATAGGAGACAGTCCATCAGAGAGGTAAGAACATGATTGCCTAATGCTTCCACATAACTGAAATAGACCAGCAGTGCACCACTAACATTTTCATCGTGCGATTTAGAAATTTAATCATGTGGGTTTAGCTAAGTAAAAGACTGCTGCATGTCAATCCTATGTGAGTTTGTTTAGAAGTTTGCAACCAATTATAGTTCATAACTTGCATACAAAGTTTATGATATTGACCCAAATACCAGTTTGTGCAATTAAGGTTACTCAGAGTAGAGTCAAGTATCAATACAAACTCCAGCACAATCAAGATCTTGCTGGAAACATGAACAATAATAACATAGGCACGATCCAATAGCAATTGTAGAATCAGATAAAAATGCTTGTTGAAGTAGTAAATATGTTAGAAGTGCTTAAACCATGGTTGAAGGACAAAGGATTGGGAAAATAGGACAGTTTTTCTACTTATTGCAAGAAATTAAGAATTGGGAAAAGAAGCTATCTGGAATGTTAATATGATTGAAATGGAATTAAAAAGAGTGTGAAAAACAATTTGTGATTTAACTTTTTTTTTTTTAATTTTATTTGCACCTGAGTTTGATTTGTATGAAAATAGTATCCTGTTATATATGTCATTAGTTACGTAAGTGACAGAACATATAATGCCCTCTAGATGACATGAAATTATTTATTATTATTTTTAATATGTTAGCTGATAGAACTCACCTTGATACATCAGTTGATATGTACAGAAAGTACCATATGGTTAACATTTTTTTATTTGAGCCCTCGGATTTTAATTTGTGTCATTATAGTACTTTATGTTATGCAGCATTAGTCAGATAAAGGCTATGTCAACTAACACTATTTATGATGCTTACATGGCAACAACATTCAGAACTTACCCTTTTTAAAGAACATAATTAAACAAAATCCACAGTAAAATCAATCAACAACATTGTATGAAGATGTTGATATTCTCAATAAAAAACAAAAAGATCAATATTTCGCCTAAAAAACTAAAATTGAATTTCAAACTATTTTTGATAGGTCTATAAATTGGAACTTTTTTTATTTTATGCTTACGGTGAAGCCATGAAGGTCCTGGAGGAGGAGAATGATAGTTGCTTTTGTTTTTCATTTTAATTTTTAAACATCTAAAATTATAGATCAAAACTCAATTTAACTTCTAGTTTATAAAATATAATTTGAAAACGTCACATCACCTTGCCACATTAGCATAATAAATACTGTTAGTTGATTTCCTCCTCATCTGACTGACAATACATAATACGGGGTATCATACTCACATAACTTAAAATGTCATAATCCAAAAAAAAAAATACTAAATCCCGAAATATTTTCTATATTGTTCTTTAAAAAAAAAAATTGACGTATCAGCTCATGTGTGAAGATGAGTTATACCAACTGATGAATTAAAAAATAATAATAAATAATGTTATATCATCATGTCACATCAACGTTCTAGATGACATTATATGCTATTGTTATTCATGTAACAAACAACATATATCACAAAGTATCATTTTGATACAAATTAAAACTCAAATTAAAAAAAAATTATAATATACCTTTTCATACTTTTCCCAATAACATGGAAGCATCATATAACTTGAGAACAGAAAGCACCCTGCACATACCTTGATATCTTCACGAGGTATTCCTCTAGCAGGAGCAATTGGATCATTGGCAGCCTGCAATGGCATGAAATAGCTTCAAGTAACAAATAAGACATACTGCTAACAGATTACGTCTTTCATAAAGTCGTAAGAATGACAATTCTGTCAGTGCCAAACATAGTTAATATGTAGCAAGCCATGAAGTGCAAGTTGATGTTTTCTTTAATTCTGTATGAAATTTTACTAGTTATTTTCATGTAATCTCAACAAGACATTTTACTTTAGTTTTTGTTTAAACAACATATCATTTGGTCTTCTGTTATCAAGAGATATTTCATTATATAATTTCATTTTACTTTGAATGAGTGGCATCTTGGAACCAGAAAATTTGTATGAATGAAGAGGCTCAAATCTTAACTCCTCCTAACTACCTAGGAGGAGAAAGGCAGTTCTACCATTAATCCAAAGTGCACATTTGTTCTTGATGTACTCTCTCTCTCTCTCTCTCTGTCTATATATATTTCCTAGATAGATATTATCCATACAGCTTACTCATATAGGCAGAGTTCAAATTTGCTCCCAAACATGACCAACAATTTAATCAGCAATAAACCCTTACAAAGTTCAATTTCAGTTATGAGGCTCAGTAAAATGTCCTTGATTAAATTACCTGGATACAAAGCAAAGGTCTACAAACATGTTTTATAGCATTCGAGCTGCTTGACTGAGAATAATAAGCATCCACGGACTTGAAACCAAATGAAACTGCACAGTTTTATGTCATTAAAGAACCCATCCCAGCCAGCACGTAAAGAGAGGAAATGAAATCAGTTTTCATGTACAAAAATCACATACCACGAGTTAATCCTTGATCGAACTCCCTAACAGACTTAGCGTTGGCAACTGATGGGATGTCATACTCACCATCCAAGTCTTCGAAAAGAGGTGCATGCCTGTACAAAGAAGACATTACGATAGCATCTCTAAGTAGAAATAAGTGGCAATGAGATAAGAGAAATTGAGCACAGGATTACTTCTGGAAAATTCTGCAGAGAGCTCTTGTAAGAGCTTTGTCATAAACAACGTTAAAGCCCTTACGGAAGTCCTCATCTGCAACAACTAAATCAAAAGGATTACACAAAGACACTGCACCCTTTAGAGGACAAGTATGAGATTCCTGCCAGTAAGAAATAATGAAGATGTATGAGATGGAGGCAGCAGAAACAGGCACTAGTATGCGTCATATATTGTTTTTATAATTTTCTTTTGTAAAGTAGTGAATTGATTATTCGACAAATAAAGGTCACAGAAATACAAGTCGAAACACAAGGTACCGAATTGAACTCAAGCTCAGCATTTGAACGATGCAATACCTAATAGTTCACATCAGCACTTCAGCATTCTATTCTATGGCCCTCTCAATTCAAATCTTTTTGCTCACCTTATAATGAAGAAAAATCTATCAAAGGCAAGCTTGGCATTGCTATTGCCAATAGCAACTTTTAGGCAAAAAATAGAAAAATTTCTCATGCGATTTTATAATAAAATTTTCCAATATAAGTTTTCAAATATAAAAGCTGATTTTGGAAAAAGCACAAATTTGAAGATTTTACAAATAATTATTGAGTTAGTTTGAGAATGTAATTAAACTACCTTTATGAATAATAAAAAGTATTTAAAACCTTAAAAATGTCACACTTTTTATTCAGTAATTATAGTTTTTCACAATAACCATGAGAAACATGATCTCTAAGTACAAAGTCATTTAAATCATTATTTTTCTACCCCAAGCCCACCTCTTTCAGCCTTTTTTTTTTTTTTTGGGTTGGATAAAAATGTAACATAATTCATAGTCGTTAATTACATCACGAAAGAAATGAAGCATACATAAGAAGCTAAACTAGGAGAAGAAAAGCAGAATAAGAAGATGTCACCTGGCCCAAATAATTGACAAGAATGTTGGCCCCAAGAGACCAACCAACAGCATATACATTAGCATGGGGATACCTCGAAGTAACAACCCTCACTACCTCCCGCATATCTCCTAGAAACGAAGCCGAATAGAACTGCATTAATTTAATAATTTGTATTTTTCTTAACTTCAAACTTGTTTGCATTTTCAAATGTCAAAATTTTTTGTTTTTTTTTTAAAGAAAAAAAACCTGAGGAGTGGTAACAGGGCTATCTCCGCATCCTCTGCCATTAAAGACGACGACGCGCCACCCTTTGCTTTTCGCTTTAACTAACATATGCCTCACATATGAATCCTCACTACCCCCGGTCAAACCTGGCTGCCAGAGGTCAATTCCCAAAAATTAATTAATTTACGTCCATATAATAATAATTAAGTCTCTGCAATTAAAATTTAACAATACGGACCAGTAAAATGAGAACGGGAGAGTCCGGTGATATGCGGCGGGCGTCGCCGGCTACCCAATCGAGAGCGACGGAGCCGTCATCTGTGGTACGGATACACTCCCGTTTGTACCTGACGAAGGGGGTGACACGGACGAAGGAGGCGAAAATGGTCTCGAAGTGGCGGTTATGGCCGAGGAGAGGGAAGGGGCTATAAGGTCTGTGTAAGGTCTTGAAGGCTGGGAGGAAGACGTCGCGCCCGCCGCCGATGACTTCGAGAGAGGGGTGGGGTAGTTTTTTGTCGTCGGCCATTGTGGTGGTGGAAGCGGCGACGCGGACGGCGGCGATTGGATTGGAAGAGAGACGAAGATGACGGAAGGGAACAGAGGCAAATGAGGGTCTGGCCATTTATTGGCCCGCTAACAAAAGGAGTGGCTGTTTGTCCCCGGTTAGTCAGTTACAATGCTTTCTAATAATTGAACCCCCCCATATTGTTGGCTGATATTTTTGTAAGCAAACGGCACGTTGTTCGCGCTGTACCTTCGCCTTAATTTTTTTTCAACTTCTTCTCAGATTGGTTAATCACAGGTTACATCCATCAAATTATGTCTAACCCAACTCGATTTGAAATACTTTTGACTCAATTACAAAATTTAAAATTTAATTTGAACAATATTAAATTTTATTTTTGAATTTAAATCTAATATGATGAAATATTCAAACTAAATTTCATAAAAAATTTTATGATTTAAATTTAAATAAATTTGATTATACTTAAAAATTCAACTTCTTATATAAATTTATTAAAATCTAAAAAATAGTAAAAATATTAGAATTTGCTTTAACCTCATAAATTTCTTAAAATGGATATCTTTATTCTCGAATTTGACTCAATAATCTACTGAAAATGATTGAAACCAGAATTTTAACTCAATTAATATGAAATTAGTCTTGAATTTTTATAAATTTGATTTTGAATAATTTATAGGATGTCTCAATTTATTTACATTTTCACAGCTGAAAAAAATATCAACACTTAAATTTTAAAATTATAATTTTGAAAAATTATGTTGAGGAATTAGCAAGTCTGCTTAGAGGAGGATTGAGGTTTAGAGCTCCTCCCTCCTACTAATAATCTGCTGCTTGATGCAATAGCAGCCGGAATATTGCAGAGGAGGAAGCTGATCATTGAGAAGTGTAGCAGTGTCTTTGCATTGTCGATTAAAGCTTTGTTCCTCCTAGATTAGCTTTGGATTTCGATAGGTTAACATTTGAAGTCTTGAACCCATAGTCAGTTATGATTTACAATGAGTACCTACAGTATCAACTCTGTCATGTTACCAGATCTGGTATTCTAAGAAATAATAATATATGTACTATAAAGGTTTCAAGCAACCTCTCGTTTAGCTTATCAACCCATTGAACAATGTTTGTTCTGCTATACCTATACATTGAATATTATTAGCAGTAGCACCTTCATAATGGGCTAATTTTATAATATTGAATACAATTTTAAATAGAGATAATGACATGAAGCACCATTTTATATTTTTTAAAGACATTTATGTCCTACATTTATTAGAAAAACGATTCAGTACATACAGATTTATTTTTTATGTCATTTTTTTTGTACATTTTGATGATATTGCACCGATCACTTTGTTGTACCGTTCTTATTTTCCTAATTATCACCATGACCTATATTCTTGGTCTCATTTTCATTTTGGTTTATACACATTGTCACGATTAACTATTTTTTCGCTTCATTCTTGAATTAATACTATAACATTTCATATTTTATTCTCGTTTGATGTGATATTTTATTTATCTCCTAACAAGTCAATTCTAATAAATAATAAAGCAAATTTTAAAGAAATCAGTAAATTCTAAGTATGAGAGGTGTGCGGATGTGTCAAAGAGTGTTGTAATGGGTATGAAATCTGCTGAAAGTAAATCAACATTGAAGCATAGCGTTGAAGGTTGTAGGAAATCTGCTGAAAGTAAATTTCCATTGGAGCGAAGCATACAAGGTCGTACAAAGTTGATGGAAAAGTTGGAAAAAAGTGATAGTTCTTTGAAGAAATTGTCTAGTTTGAAGCGAAAAATTGTTAATCACAACGATTTCAAAGAGGAGAGTCCTAGGGTTGGGAAATTGAAATGGAGTAAACGTTTGTTCGATAAAGAGGTAGTTAGGAAGGTCGCAGTTTTTGAGGATCCAATTGCGATTTCACATGTAATTTTTTTTGTTTATTTTAATTTTTTTGTTGTTTATTTGTTGTTAATTTTTGGTTTACTTATTTTGTTTTTGTGATTTATCAGTTGTTGAAGTATGTTTTATTTTATTTTGTGTTGATTTGTATGATTATTTTTATTGTTTAAATATTGTTTATTTGCGATTTTTTTTGTAGGTTTGATGTTGATTTTTTAGTTTTGAAATTTTTTAATTTATTATATGTTGATTTTAGTTATTTTTCTTGTTGTGTTTGATTTTGGGGCTTATATTTTTGTTGTTTTGTTGATTTGTGTTGTTTTGTTTCTTCAACTATTGATGTTCCTTTTTTTGTGGTGATTTGTATATTGTTTTGTTGTTTACTTCTTGTTGATTTGTGTTTGATTTTTGTTGTTATGATGATGATTTTTTAGTTTTGAAGTATTTAGTTTACTTTTGGTTGATTTTTTGTTTAATGTTTGTTGATTTGTTGTTTTTTGGTTACAATGTATGTATTATAATGTGGAATCTGATTATTGTTTTACAACAAGAATGGCTTATCATTTTGATTCTAATGTAATAAATCTTACGGAGAACCAGTTAAATTAGTTTAGGGAGAGTTGTTTTGGAAAAATTTAAGTTACAAGTGCAATTTATTCATTCTTTATTTTTGCGAGAAGTGAAGCAACCGAACCTAGATAAGTTGTAGGTTTGTGTTGAGGGGAAAATACTAAAATTTGGGTTGGAAGAGTTTATTGTTATTACAGAGTTAAAATGTATAGGTGAGTGTTATAAATTGAACTTCTCTAAGATTTCTGATGGTATTTTGGATAGGTATTTTGATTCTTTGAAGAAGGTGAACAAACAAGCTATTAAAAATTATTTTTTTGTCAAAGAGATGGGTTGATGAAAAAGATGCAGTCAATATAGCGATACTATATTTTGTTGAGATGTTTTTGTTTAACAATGTACCTATTGGGTGATGGATAGGAATAGTACAAATATTTGAACAATATAGTGATTATCCTCAAGGGAAATAAGTGTTTGAGATGATAATTATAAATTTGAATAGGCAGGTGGTTAGGAAAGGGAAGAAGTTTGTTGATTCAAAGACTAACGCATTGAAGAGCACCTTTTATTATAGGTTGGTTGATTTTCCCTTAGCTCTTTAGATTTGGTTCTACAAGTATTATCTTATTATAGTGAACAAGTTTTGTACAATTACTAGTGGTCATATCCCTCAGATATTGAATGAACTTGTAGTTATTCTTTCAATATTGTTGAACTTCAAAGGAAAGTGTTTAATTTGTCTGCTAAAAAGATACTTATTTTTTATTTAATTTGATTTTAATGCAAACTTTTTTCATTGATATGTTTTTTGTTTTTTTTCAATTGAGGTTGGAGAATATTTATGTTGATGATAAGGAGAAAGCTGAGCTGAAGTTGAATGGTTTTTTTTTTTTTGAAAAAATTTGATCCAACTGGTGTCTTGGAGGGTAAGAGATATGTTGGATTATCTACTAATGATATTCCTAATATAATTGGTTTTAAGGGTGCTTCTTCTTCATATTCAAACGAATTAGAGAAGTTGTAGGAAAAGTTAGATGAAGTGGTGAGAAATCAAGAGAATATACAAAAACAATTGGATTTAGTGATTGAAAATGAAAAGAAGATAAACTCAGGTCTCATTTATTTTCAGAGTTTTGTGAAAGGGTATTTGAAAAGTCATGTTGGTTTAGTTTGTTTTGAGTTGGCTTTCATAAAGTCAAAATTTGAGGTATATTGTTTTTTTTATTTGTAATTAGTTGGTGGTTGTAATATATGTATTTCTTTTTTTTTTTGGTTCATGTAGGGTGCAAGTGGAGTAGGTGGTTTGAAGGGTTCTAGTGATGATAATGATGATGAGGTTTATTTGTTGTTGATGTTATAAATATTTCTTATTGATTTCAAAGTTATTCTTTGTTTTTATGTTGGTGTTATATGTTTCTTTTACTTACTTAAAATGACCAAAAAAATGAAGGTGATTTTGATGTAAATGAAAGTGAAGATGGTAATGATTTGGATGATAAAGATGATGGAGATTCAAATAAGAAGGTATATTTAATAAGTGGTGTATTTATTTTTTTATGAGATATGGATTTTTTATGACATTTTATATATTTATTGTATTATGTATTGTTTTATATTGTTATTATATTGATTTCTGATTGAGTTGAGCAATATTATATATGTAGAATTAAAATGATGTTCTATTTTATAGGATAATAGAAACAGTGGTAATGGTGGAGGTGGTGTTGAAAATGCTGGTAATGAAAAAAATGATGATGATGGTAAGTTGAATGAAGAAGACAAAAATGTAGGGCAAATTGATAGAAGTGAAAGTGGTTTTTTTTGTTGATGATGAAAGGAAGTTTGATAAAACTGATTTGAAGGACATGTTATCTTCTTCTTTTATTGATAAATTAGATACGAAGGAATTGGATATAACTATTGATGTTATCGGAAAAGCAATTTAGCAGCTGAAATCTTATGAGATTGCTTTCTTTTTTCTTTTTGTTATTTTTTGGTGTGATGTTTATTTTTGTTTTTTGAATTATTATTTTTTATTGCTTGATTGTTTGAAATTATTACTTTATTTTAAAGTTAATAGTACGAAAAAATGTTGAAATGGATGTTATTGATTTCCAACATTTGTAGAAAAGGGCTTTGAAACCTGAAAGTATATATAAATCTCCTTATATGAATGAATTTGAGTCGTCTAATTATCGAAAGATGGTGAGGAGGAAGAAATGACAAAATGTTGGGAAAATAAAACATGTTCTATTTGGTTCTTATCCTTTGGATGACAAGTTAGAGCATTAGCTTGAGGATGAAGAATTGATTCAATTTGAGTCTTGGATAGAGGAAGGCGTCAAGAAGAACAAAACTAAAATGTCGTATGTGGTGCCAAGTTTGTTTAACTTTTGTGTATTTGCCTCTTTTATATATTTTTTAAAAGTTATTTTTTTATACAATGGCTTATTATATTCAAAGAAAGTGAATCTAATAGAGCCTGAGTTTTGATTTTGGTATTGTTGTTATTAGTGAGAAAACATGGTTTTATGCCTTGTTCTATAAAGGATAGTGTCTTAACTCAACGAAACGTATGTTTATCTTTGATTTATTATATGTTTATCATTTGATGGCTTGTTATATGTGTATAATGGAATAAAATACAAGTTTTTTTTATATGTTATTTTATGTTTATCTTTGGTTCATTATATGTTTATATTAAGGTAGATTGTTATATGTTATTGAATGAGATAGAAGTTTTTTATATGTTTATTTTTTGTTGATTTTTTATATGTTAGTATGGAATGAAATAAAAGTTTTATATGTTGGTATATGTTTATCTTTTGTTTATTGTATGTTCATTTTTAGTTTACTTTTTATGTCTTTCTTTATTTATGCATTATATTAATACTTTCCCTTTTTTTTGTTAGCAACGTATGGATGTTATATTTGTTATTTGAGGAAGAAATGGAAGTATAGCAGTGACAAGAAAACAAAGTTTACTACTATTGATTTGATGTTTGATAGTGCTATTAGATTGTTGTATGAGAGATATAAGACATAAAATGATAATTTGTCTGTTGTATGTATTTCTAGTGTTGTTACTGAGTGTGTTTTTGGGTATCATATGTGTTTTAATCGACGGTGGACTGATGTAAATTTTGTTCTCTTCCTTATCCATTTTGTGTCTAAAGAACACTAGATTATAAGGAATCTCATTTTAGGCAGAGCACGATATTTTTGTATAATTCATTAAAGACAACCACTTATGATCATTTAAGTAAGGAGGTTCTCATATCATATAGTATTCTGCTACCACATTTCTTATCGATGATTGGATTTTATGGTTCACGGACCGACATTGATTTTAATGTCAGTTTCTATACTGGAAAATCTTATGACAACACCGTTCGACGTTGAATTGTTTAGGGATTTACCCTCTCAATTTGATAGGCAATTTTCATATATTATGTGTGTGTGTTTTTTTTTTAATTTTTATCTTCAATCATATTTGTGTATAATTTTTTATTTTTTTTTTCTTTTTTGTTAGTAATTTTGGTGTCGTTCACGAAGTACTTGATTTGTGGCAGGGAAATCCTTATTGAAGGTTTTGATGTTGATGCTTACAGGGTTAGGCTTATTGTTTTGTTGTATTCTGATGCAAAGTATAAATAAGAAAATAATGTTGAAAATGACATTGAGTATCCTAGATTTGTAAGTGATGATTAAAAGATTGATATCCATAGCAGTCTTGTGAAGTAATATGTAACATCCTTATCCACATTCATTGGCATTATCACATGAACATATTCATTGCATAAATGATATGAAATCCCACATGAACATATGTATTGGATAAATGATCATTTAGTCATGCGATTTGTAGAAGCATGACAATGACATTTGCACCGTTATATTTGAGACACTTGAACATATATGTAGTGTTTGTATAGCCGCATGGAAAATTGTCTTATGTTATGTGCATGTTATAGCATCATAAATAATGGTATTATAGAGCTTATTTAAGAGTATAAGGAGCATTTAAGGATTGAGAGATGGATAAAGGTGCTTAAGGAGTGAAAAAGAGGGACTAAAAAAGAAAAAGTGAACTTCCAACCAATAGAAATAAAACACCATGATTTTATATTGTTATAATAAGTTTATATCTGACAATTAGGGTAAGAAATGAGGGGCAATTCGTGAGGTATGGCAGAAAGAGAGTGAGAGAGAGAGAGAAGGAAGAAGAAGAAGAAGAAGAAGAAGAAGAGAGGGAGAAAAGTGAGTTGCCTAAGTTTTTCTAAATCTGGGATAATAGGTAAGTTAATTTATCTTCTTCTCACCTGAAATTAACCTCTCATGACATGTTAATCATGCATGGTTAGTGAGAATTATGAAGTAATTGAGGTAGAGCTCTTGGATGGAAGTTGAATCCAAGAGAACTAGAGCTGTTTAT
>CATIWR010058312.1:0-66947 GCA_949677035.1 Omphalea diandra | reverse complement strand
CACTTTTAAATCCATTTTGCTTTTTGTTAAAAATTACCCCTCGTGCACCAACACCCCCCCCCCCCCCCCAAAAAAAAAAAAAAAAAAAAACAACAAAACAAAATGCAGACATATTTTATGTCTGGTGTGACACTATGAAAGTATCAATATTTTTTTTTCTTGTCCAAGTCACTGCTTGGTATTGTGACAATCAGGTAGTAATGTAGTATATTTAGTAGAGATGCATGTGACACTATAACTGAAAATGGCATTCTGATTTTCTAAAATGCATAAACCAATACTTACACTAGAGCTGAATGTGACGCTGATTTTCTCGATTATATCAACAAATATTTCCTCCCTCTTCTTACCTCCAGGCTCATTTGCCACAACAGATTTTGTTACAGCTGTACCTGGCATCCTTTTGGTTCCTTGCTGCATTCATCCAAATTTTAAGAATCAATACCATCATAGATGCTATCAACAATCGATATTATATGAATATTAGTTAATCGAGATTAAACAGATCACATGATACCATAAAAATGGCAGCAGGGTTCAGAGGTTGCAAGCGGCCAGCATCAACGACCATTGGCTCATTAAATACATACGACTTCAACATTTCAGTGGATGTTGTTTGTACATAACCAAAATCCTAGAAGAAGAAGAAGAAGAAAGAAAGCAAATGTAAGCATATGTGAAACTTGGCAAAGTAGTTATGCTTCAGCTAACATGTCAAAACTTCTCTATAAATAGCAAAACAAGCATAGATATACAGCATTCTGCAAATTAAAATGAATTGCTACAAGGTACCCCTTGATCAAGAAATACAAAAATGTCCTATCATGTGTCATTTTGAATTTTTGGAATAAGCTGCATTGGACAATGTAAATGTCAGTTAAAGAAAGAGGGGAGAGAGGGGAGGCACTCTTCAACTACAAAAATGTACTAGATGCGTTAAAACAGAAAAAAAAAATTATAATTACTAAAGCCAACAGTAAGGATGAAAAACAAAACACAGAAACTGGGAAACAGAATCATGAGAATGAACACTCAACTTAGGTTCAAGAAAGGGAGAGAGAAGCTAAGCTTTACACTCCATATATACCAGAAATGACAGAAAGTGCCATAAGAAAACTTACTATCACTTCATCAAGCAATTCATACACAAGCACAAAATTTTTCCGGAGAGAATCTTCATTGAGAATCCCAAGGTAATCTTTGATAACACGAGCAATCCGTTGCAAGAGTTCCAACACCAGCGAAGGTGACACATTAATTCTCGTGGTTGCAACAAATAGTAATCCAACAACCTTCACATGAAAGTAGTTTACACCGTCCACATTCTATATACAACAAAGACACATCATTTTTTTTTTTTAAAAAAATGAGGGCATATATAGCGTATACACTACCCGAAAAAAAGATAGTAAATGCATCAAAATGGAGATAAGGCAGATAGAAGTGGACTGGAAAAATTGAAAATGGAGCAAAAGAAATCAGTATATCATAAACAAACATAATTTCACGGTGACGTGACATATAATTATATTCAGAAACATAATACCTACAAAGACAGGCGGTGCCTCTTCTTGTCCATCCTCCTTCCAGAACTTCACTTTACGAAAAAATATTTCCGCGCTTCCTTTGGCTACTTCACCGCGATCTACAACGCCATATAATACATATGAAATGAATCACTCATATAAAATTTATCATTCGATTCCATTACCGAACACATAAAAGCCAAACCCTAACTGCTTGATTAATAGCGATATTACACGGATCTGTAGCATCTAAATTGCAATTGCAGCTAGTTTTAGGGGAAAAAAAAGTACAGAATTAGGGAAGATTAGATAAGATTCCTGGAAAAAACTTACAGTCGCGGAAGACGATGTTATCGCCTCGCTGAGAGAGAACAAAGAACTGAGAAATCATCGTGATTGATTCTGCTTCTTCTTCTCTCTGTTTTTGAATATGAGGCTGTGAAGAGCTGTTAAACTTAAGCTTTAGACCGATCCGTTCGCGTTTTGGCTTCGAGAGCTGGACCAAGTGTCCCCGTTCTCTGTATCTTTTAAAAGCTGGTGATGACAGTCACTGTGTCAATTAAGCCAAACGCTCAACATGCGACTCTCTCGTTCAGCATTTTCACACTGTCGTTCGACAGCAGGACGACCGTTTTATCCTTGAAAGACAAACACGTCAGGCGGATCAGTCAACTGAAGGGTTAAATAAGCCGATCTTAAATTTTATCCTATTGCACTATTTAGTTATTCGTTTTTAAAATTATATCAAAATATCCTTTAATTTTAGTTTATTAAATTACTTCATCCTTCTGTCAAAGTGTCTATTAAAATCTTATGAAATATCTATAATGCTATTAATTTTAAATCAAATTTTCTGTTTCCATTTAAAGAACTTCATTTAAAGCTAAGAACAAGTCATAAAACAATAACAACAACAAAATCATTTAACAAAAATAAAATCGCCAAATTCAAAATTGAAAACAAAATTAAAATAATCAATAACAACAACCACAAAATCATCATAAGCAATTCAATAACAAAACAAACAACCCAAATTTGAGTTTTACTCATCTATTTCTCATTCGAATTGAATCCCATAAATCAAAAAAACCAAGAAATCTAACTAAAATATAATCAAATTCCAAAAATTAAATAAAATCCATTTTGAACAATAATTTCATATGTAGAAAACCCAAAAATCAAACAAATCTCGAGAACCCATCTTGGAAATAATTCCTTTTTGGAGACAAAGCCAAATCAATTCCCTCTACTCACGCGAAAAGAGAGTTCACAAAAAATTCAAAAAACAAAACTAAAAGAGAGTTCACAAACAAGGCCAACCGAATCAATTCTCATCTTCGAAATCGATTCCTTTGTAAACCCAAGGAACCCAATGGATCTAAACAAATTTAATTTTTTTGTAGAATAAAAAACTCATGCCTCAAAAAATTCATAAAAACAAATTGAAAAATCGATTTCTTATAGGCTAGTTACTTCTAATTGATTTATTGTCGGCAAAGATCTCTTTCTCGTTCGTGTTCTTATTCTTGCTCCCTTTTCTCATTTGTGTTCTTGCATAGCTATGGATAAAATTTTGGTGTTGTTTGAGAAAAGTCGACTGTGGTTTTGTTTAAGGGGAAGGAAGGGCTAAATTGTAGTTGTCGTCTCTAAACATAGGGGGTAGTTTTACCATTATCCATATACTTCAATATGTAACAAAAAAATACACCAACTATTATTTTGTCTTAACACTTGTCTCTAACAAATTTTTCTGGTGTTCTCCTAGTTGGAAATCTTACGTGACTTCTATTTAACATTATTTTTAATGTCCTAAGTTGCACATCAGGTGGGATTCCCAACATTACGCGTCTGACTTAATTTATTTCTCTCTCTCTCTCTCTCTCTCTTTATTCTTTTATATTTTTCTCTCTCGATTCATAATTGTAGACAATCGAGGTGCCTCATAGAGAAGAAAGAAAGCTAAGGGTGCATCCTAAGGAAAAAAGAAAGTTAGGGATTTTGACTGCAATTACGAATGGAGACAAAGAGAAAATATAAAAGAATGAGGATAGAGAAAAATGAATTAAATCATACGTGGAAAGTTGAAAATCTCATATGATGTGACACCTTTGAACACTAAAAATAATATTAAATATAAGTTATATAGGATTTTCGGTCAGGTGAAAACTAGAAAAACATGTTAGGAATAATTGTTAAAGTCAAATAATAATTAATGTATTTTTTCATTCAAATTGAAGTATAGGAACGACAATAAAACTACCCCTTAAATTCAGGAATGATGAGTGCAATTTAGTCGGGAAGGAAGGTGTTGGGATTCAAGAAATAATTTGGGTTTGGAATTGCAAATATATTTTATGAAATTAGAGATTTGTTTTTAAAGTTTCTAAGTTTTGAAACGTAGAAAAAGAAACACTTTCAACAAATTATTAGCATTCTTATATTTTGCATGTATTTAAAGTGCAGAGAGACCATTCTCAACTTGGATATAATCTAAACACTTAGAATTAGTAACATCAAAGAAATTAAAAAGATTTCCAATTATGTGCTTCCTCTTCTCAATGAAAGTTAGTTCACCAAAATTGAAGAATGATTCATGATGTTTGATTGAGGGTATTTTTGGGTTTTAGATAAATCATTTAGTTATTTTTTAACTTTTTTGCGGTTAACTAATGAAAAAATCTCAAAAAATGGACAAAAATCCCTTACAGCGTAACAGAGTTAAAATGAAGGGATTATTTAGTATAATTTTAGAAACTAAAAGACTAAATATATAATAGAACAAAACCAAAGAGTTAGTGTACAACGTATTTAACCCTTAATTGAAAATAAATAGCATATACTTTTTTTTCTCTTCTTTTTGTTTTTTTATTTGATTTCCATTGTTATTTAAATTTAAATTTTTTTAAATTAACAGAATTTAATACCACAAAACTAATGCATTTATATGAAAAGTACTTAAATAAGATAAAGAGTGAGTGTGTGTGCGCGTGCGTGTGTATATATATATATATGTCTATTATCACTGTTTTTTGTTATAAATTGAACATTTTTTATTGAAAATTCGTACCACATTAATTTTAAAAATATGGAATTGCACATGTACTCTACGATTGATTTTCAAAATTATGATAAAGCGTCATCTAAACACTTATATAAATATTATTAAATGCTTAAAAAAGTGCATACAACTATTATTTTCAGTCATAGATTATGCACTTTTCAATTAAATTTTGTGTTGTACTAGTTTTAAAAATATGAAGCCGCACTCATAATCTATGATTGACTGCTCAAATTACGATACCAGAGGATTTTAGACACTATATAAATGTTTCTAGATGCTCAAAATGAAAAAATAAAACAGTAGATACGATCACTATTTTTAAACATAACTATATATTTTTCTATCGAAATTTGTATTGTAATATAAAGCCACACTAATAATCTGTTATTGATTAGCAAAATTGATTTAGCTCAGGCCGATTGATTTTTGGTGCTATCCATGCCCATAATCTTTGCAATCACAAATCAAATATATTTTACTAGATGTGAAGACAGATATTTATTAGTTACATCAGTATGGTATTTGCAATGGCAGAACTTGATTTATGAGATGGCGAAAGGCTCTTTAATAAACTCAGCATTCAGCCCCATAACTCTCTGTCTTTCGCTGAGAATCTACCCCCTTGGCCAACACTGCTTCCTTTGAAATCAAGAGTCCACTTCTCAAACGTACAATTAAAGAAATCATAGTATCCTCCATGTATACAGAGCATCTCTTTCTTCACCCTGTCTTTAATCCACGGATACGATAGCAAGTTCAACAATGAGTGGTTGATAGATTCCTGTAACAATTTGAATTTCTCACTTCGGCTGAAGTCATAAGATGACTTACAAGATCAAGACCAAAGTCTTATACTTCTAATATTTCTTTACCATTTCTTTTCCTTTCTTCCCTTTGTTTTATCATGCAAATAGAATCTTAGATCACGACTGTGTGAATAAATATTATACCTTCTCACAGTGTTTGCATTGTTGGTCAAAGCTAGCGCCACTAGCATCAGCTTTTGTTCTTAACTTGGCAACTTTAGCAGTAGCAACCCATTTCCCAATAAAGCTACAAGACACAAAAATGTAAAGCAATGATGAGCAAAAATCTACCAAGATTTGGGAGAAATCTTGTCAAAAGTTGTTACCAACAAGAGGAAGCAAAAAGTTTGCGTAATTAAACCTGGAGTCCTTGTCACCTTCCATACTCATGAGAGTTTGAATTCCTGCACAGTTACTATGGCCAATGACAAATATATTTGCAACCTACAAGGATTAAATACCACTTTGAATTGTCAAATACAAGTCATACTCATACAAAGCTTTCAGAAGTCCATAATTTATGGGAATGACTGTCCTGTATATTTAAGAGATTATATGTTGCAGATTAGGCATTCAGCATAATATATTGCCTCAACAAAAAATTTGCATTTTGGGAACAAAATGGTTTGGATATGTGTGGGAAAAGAAAGGCACTTACTTCAAGAGTGTTTACGGCAAACTCAAGGGCAGCATTAGTTTCTGTAGGTCCATTCTGTGAAAAGAAATGAAATTAACTCAGATAGACTTGGCAGACGATATTGAAGTTGAGCACTCGTCTATATACCTCAAGTGGGGGGACAATATTTGCTACATTTCGTATCATGAAAGCTTCTCCAGGTTGAAATCCAAGAATGTTAGATGGGCAAACCCTTGAGTCTACACAAGCAATCACCATTAACTGTTCAAGTTGTCAGTTTGAAAAGAACTACACATATGTTTACTTGTTCAAAAGAAAACGCAGATTGGCTTCCTGGAGTATCAAGAATCGCCAAACAAACAACCACCGAGGCTTTGGCCTGGTGGCCTTGAGGAGAGGGACTCGGGCTGTTTAGGACTTTTTCTAACAATAACTCCTCTAACTTTTGCCTCTCATTGTAACACGCTCCAACCACTAATTGCCCCTCTCCTCGCTAACAGCTAACCATTGCACTAAAAAAAAAAATAAATAAATAAAGAAACACCAAACAGAACTGAGTTTGTTTATCACCTTCGGTGATTGCACCTCAGCAAGTGCACGAAAATGCTCGGCTTCTTTTCTGTTCAAGTAGCACAAGCTACTAATAGTTAAAAAGGCAGACAAAATTCCTCATTTTCATATACTCTGCCACTTACAAATATTTGTTTTTCTTGAAATTCAGAAACCTTTGTTTCATCTGATCAAACAAGTCCATTCCGCCACCATTTTCAGGCACATTCTGTACTTTTACACTTGAAAGTTCTTGAACAAATGCTAGGGAACTGATTGGAACATCAAATCTCATAACTGGCTTCTTTCTACAAACAAATCAAAACATCACAGGCATGAGAAGTTGGACTGTAAAGCAACATAATGCAGCACGAATCATCCAAAGAAAACTAAAAAAATTGGCAGCATCCCCAACTTTAACTACGGGTAGTAAATTTGCTGTCAGCTATTTGTAATTATATCTGTTATTGATTAGGGCAAAGACTAGTGATTAGTGACTCATAATGCAGTTGAAACAAAAAGCTAGAATATGTCACAACATGTTTAAAGCCTGTTATGGGGAAGGAATTGATTAAAGTTCTATAGCCACATAATCACACATAGCTATAACAACTGATAATCATCAATTACAAATATGGATGAAATTTATTGTTACATGGGGTAAAACAATATGAACCATGGAAAAAGAAAAAAAAAAGAAAAAAAGAAACCATCGAAGGGTAGCACTATGGCAGCGTACAGGCAAGCACTCAGATCATTGATCTAACTACCGCAGTAGGCCAAATTTCTAACAAGAAACGATAAATTTCTAGCAGGTTAAAATAAACAAAGGGAGACAGCGAACAGAATAATTGAATTTCTTAAAAAGTATATTTCTGAAAAGCTGACAAGTTATTATCAGTACCAATAAATAATTCCAAGTGAAACTTCAAATTCTGGATTCACTTTCATGTAACGATGTAAACAAATTGTTGCCATATCGCTAACTTTGGCCACGCAAAATCACTAGGTTTTATAGTTCAATTCAACATACAAACAACAAAATTGAACTTACTTATGTGACAAGGGTAACAATCCTAGCCTTGCGTCATTAACTTTGGCCAGCTTCTCCTGCTATAAAACAAGAAAACACCTAATTATCACAAGCTTTGTAGGTATAATAAGCAGAGCAGATAGGAAAAGAACTCACTGTGGTCAAACTAGGACAACTTCTGGGTATTCCAGGTAAGCCAGCTGTTGATGTAATAATTGGACGGATTTTTGATCCTGTAATTTACATAATGCAGGAAGTTCATCAAAGATATGAAGGGGAAAAAGAAAATCAAAGTGAAATGAACGTGCTTACGGATATGCCAGGCCATTTTCTACGTTATGGTTCTAGCATTTGGAGTTGGATACGCAGATGAGCTTCTATTCCATATGTATGCGTAAAAACATGGTTTCAGTGATTTGTTTTTTTGTGATTGCGTAATGTGGTTGCCTAAACAATGTGGGGAAGGTGGCACGGCGAGCTTATCCAATTGCAAAGAAAATATATGGATATAGTTGTCGCATCTCTTTTCTTTATGTGGATATGGATATATGATACGACGACTTTTCTTCTTCTTGTTCCTTTTTTATGGGAGCATGAGAATATTGGACAGCAAAGCAGGCTTGAGTTTTGGTCCATCTCCGGGCCTACGAAGCTCTGATGGATACAAGAGCATGTTTTGCAACTAGGACTGGCAATGGCCTAATCTCTTCTATTCTGATTTGCTCGGCATTCTCTTTTCTGTTTTCTATTTCAATATTTTTTAAAAAATTATTATTTTTTATTTGTCAAAAAAGATTTCAGAAATAAAAGACAAAAAAGAAAAAAAGGAAAAACAACAGATTTAGATACCAAATAGTTTTTTTTTTGAGTTACGGATACCAAGTAGTTATTTTCTGAATTTCTTATCTCTTGCGGTTAAGTGTTCAACTCTAATAACCCTTGTCTTTTATTACATCGATTTGCAATTTTTTTTTCATTTCAAAAAAAGAAATTTGCAAATTGATGTAATAAGAAATATTCATAATTAATAATAACATGATAAGATTCAAATGCATAGGGCCCCTCTGTGAGTGTACGACAAAAGAATGTTTACCCGACTCTAACCCAAGTAACTAGAGCTATATCCAAATCCACAAAGTACATGTTTATGGTTCGTGCAAACCAATAATTAATGTAATAATATAATTCCATCTCATTCATTTGTGCAATTTCCAGCCACCGTTTGATCCATGTTATCTAATCATTAAAACGCAAGTGATTATCGTGTTTCATTATAATTAGGAGTTCATAAGCTTGACGTTTATATCTAAATAATCTCGTTTTTATCACTTAACTAATGTACCAATTTAACCCATCTAGAAAAAGAGATGGCAGCTAAACTCTTGACTTCATATTAATCCACCGAAAGTTTCATATAAGTGATAAATTCAATTAGTAGATACAAAATAGGAAAATTTTGTTTATCAGTTGCTATACATATATTTTATCTAATGATCAACTCCTCATTCTCTCCATCATCAGCATCAACCAGCCCAAAACCCCGAACCCGTTTATGAGTCCCTTGTGCCAGGTGGCCCAGCCCAGAACCCGAAACCCTATTCTCCACAACGGCCTTCAACGCCCTCCTCAAAATACCCACATCCTCGTCTCCACCACGGCCACTGCCCCACTGCACCATCACCACACTCCTCGTCCTCCCCCCTACTGTCATCATCTCCGCCCGGACCGTCCTGGCCCGAACCGCTCGTATGGCCTGCGACAAATCCCGGTTCAACCCGGGCCTATCCTCGCAACAGACGCTCACTCTCATCAACCTCATCCCCGTGCCGCCGCTGCTGTTGTCGTCACAGTAACTCAACGTGGCCTCATCAGATTCTCCTGGGAACGAGCCGGTAGCCACGTCAGCAGCAGAAGCACGCCTTCTCAGCTCCTTCACGTGATGCACCACTTCCGCTAGCAACGAGGCCTTGTCAGTCTGCTTGTTTGTTTAGTTCATACATATAATAAATTAATGATGACGATGATGATGAAATTACGAAAATAGCCTTGGAGATCATACTATATATATATATATATATAAAAGAAGAGGGAGAGAGGAGTGTAGGTAGACCTTGGTGGTGGAGGGAACGAGAGAACGGAGGGTGGAAAGGTGGGCGTTGATACGCTGTCTGCGTCTACGCTCAGCTTCTTTGTGGCTCTTGCATGCATCGGTTGATGATCTCTTACTCCCAGATTTGGAGGAGGAGCTGAGGATGGATTCTACGCCGTCCATCACGTTGACCAAGGTGGGTTCTTGAACATAAGCATCGTTGTACGATCCATATAAGGACGGAAAAGGAAGCATCGAAGAGCAAGTAGTAGAAAAAGAGCAGAGAAATGGAAGTGGGAGTGGGAGACTGGAGTTCACAACAAATAGAATAGAATAGTTGTAGTTTAGTAATAACACACTAGTGGCATAACATAATAAAAGAAAAGGGCAGAGAGACAAAAAAGCTTTTTGAGGTTTCTTTTTTACCGCAGAAACAGAAAGGTTAATGGAGGGAAGACAAATGCTGAGCGGTCAGTGGGTGTTGTACCCATTTTTACTAGCAATTCAACGATGCTGCCTGTGGCAAATGCGAAATCTGAATACTCAAACCACGCCATTGTTCATTTTTCTTTTCTTTTTTTTTCAAATTTATTTTTATTAATTTTATTTTTTTTTAATATTTATATACACCGCAACACTAATACACGTTTGTGTTGAATTTCATATATATATCATTTTAATACTATTTATTTATTTTAAATAACATTTTTATTTAATTTTTTAATATATTTTTATTATCTTTTAATTATATAATAATAAATATGAATTAGTGCAATATACCAAATATTTTTTCTTAGCATATATTTGAATAACCTCACAGTCCTTTTAATTAATTTAAATAGGACGGAATTTGAAAGTATATAAGAAGAAAAATTATTATAGTAATAGTCTAACATTGAATTGGCCTCCGATGCAAAAGTAAACAAAAAAGAAAAGACAACGAACATCTATCACATTGGTCAAAGTCTGCACATTAATTAGTAAATTGATAGAGAAAAAAAAAAAGTGAGTTCTAACATGTTTTTCATGAATATTTATTTAATAATACATTGATATATAAAATAATTATTTTATTATTATATATTTTTTATTTTTGTAAAAAACAAGTATAATTATTCTACTAATAATAAATAAATGCAGTATAATTAAAATGCATGTCATTGGAACGGATAAGTGTTTGGTAAACCAATTTATTTAATTCGAGCCTCGTATAGAAGCCAAAGAATCATATGATAAAGAGTAACAAGAGGTTTTACACAACATGTATATTTCAATACAACACAAATTTTATGCATAATATAAGCTGATGATAATTAAAAGCTAAGAAGGAATTGAAAATGGTAATTATCTGTATAATAATAAGATGATCAAAGAAGCACTGTTGTCGAAAAATTCATGGGGATTCTCTTTTGAATTGAAGTCATAGCATTCTAAAGTAACAGGATTCTAACAGTATATATATATATATATATATTGAGAAGTGATAGTTCCAATGTTATATGGCTACCATTGCGTTGCATGCAGACTGAATTTCGCCACACAGTTTCAAACCATTTTTCCCCGTTCATTCTTTGGCATTGTTACGACAAGTACGGGTGTGGATTGGATGTACATTTTTAATATTAAATTAATTAATTTAATTTTTTTAAAAATCAAATAAAATCAAAATTGTATATTTACAAATTTAATACAATCTAATTGATCAAATTTTAATTTAATGTAATTATATTTGTTCAAAATTGCATGTGTTTTAGTAAATTTAGTTTTTTATACGATAAATTGAATTGAAAATCAAAATTTTTTAAATTAAAATAGAATTAAATCAAATTACAACATGCAACTAAATCAAATCAATTGAATATTATCAATTAATTTAGCTTATTCAATTTTAGTCAGTTTATGCCCACCCTTGATCACTAATCTTAAAGTACGTTTAGTATTGCTATTATAAAAATTGAATTTTATTCATTAAATTATCACATTTTAAAGGTTTTGAAATATTTTTATTTATTTATAAAAATAGTTTAATCATATTGTTAACTTAATTCAATAGTTTTTTTATAAAATTTTTTACTATTTATTTTTTAAAATTAAATTTACACATAAATTTTATATTAAAATTATAATTAATTATCAAAAATTTCTTTTAATTTTTATCTAAAATCAACTATAGACAATAAAAATGAGAAACTCATCCTATTTTTTTTTTTTTTTTATGTATGCTAAATTATGAGGCTTATTCCTATGGGATTTCTATGCTTTTGAGAATCAGAAAATCAAGCACAAAAGATAGTATACAAAAAATGGGATTGAATCCATGATTTTTTCTATCTTAATCCTCTTAAGAAGTTTGCTGGCAAAAAAAAAAATCCTCTTAATAAGTAATTTGCCATTAAACTTTGAAAAACTTATCAATTCCCTGTCAAATATCAACTTTCACAAACAATCCCAGCCTCAACTAAGTCCAACATCCCAATTTCTTTTTCAGATCAAACTTCATTTGCCTCCAACATATAGTAGTATTTGGGTATATATGAGATGAAATGTAGAACATACTTATGATTTTGGGTGAAATATGAAAAACTAATGTTAGATTTTTTTTTTTTAAGTATTAACATTATATTTTTTATTATATAAATTGTTATTTCATATAAAATTAATTAAAATATAAAATAATTATTTTTTTAATTATTATATAATACAATTATATATTCAATTATTTTTTAAATAAAAGGTAATATATAAAATAATATTTTTCTTTCCTTTCATATTTTTCTTTTCAAAAAAAAAAAGAAAATTATTTTCCTTTCCCTTTCTTTTATCCAAACATAAGAAAGAAGAATAAAATTTATTTTTTCTCCTTACTTTTTTCCTTTGTACGATGATTTTTCAAATATAATGTAAATTTTCCTATCTAATAATTTTTTTTTAGGAAAAATTATTTAAATGACGTTTTCAGAACTACAAACTTGCGAGCACGTATCCAAACTCCACTGGCAATTTAATTCAAAAAGCAAAACGTAAAAATTGCAATTTATAGTCCTCACAGTGAGCGCATGCCACGTTAATGGAGTGAGTCCTTATTCCATAAACAACAGTAAAATAATGCATCAAGTTGGGGAAAGGGAAGCGCGGCGAACGTCATTTTCGTGGATTACTACCTATACGGCGGCGCCGACAGCTTTTCTATGAAGAATTTGTAAGAAAGGGGAATCAAAAAGGGTTAGCAGCGATCATTGCCCCCCGACAACCACTTTGGCCCTGTAATCATTTCTTCTCTTTACTTCACTTTCAGATACTGTTCACACAAAGAATCCCGCCTGTGCAAGTAACCTCAGAACATGAAATGAAACCATACATTATTATGGACTGTTTCACTACACGTTTACAGTATATTGTCTATTGGAGATTCCGATTTTCATCCAATATATTTCACTGTTTTATAGTGTGAACACTTCTTTAGGGTAATACCTAAAATGAAGTATATTTTGAATCTTTTTTTTTTTTTTGTCATTGAGATAATGGTCAAGTGCTTTGTAACATTTGAAAGTCAACAAAATTCCAAGTATAACAATTTTATCTCTTTAAATATTTTCAATATAGTAACAAAATTAATAAATCTAATCCATGAAAAGAAACGGGCCAAGTTCACGTTAAAAATAAAAAATTAAAATTATTTTTTTATTAATTATGTTACAGTTGAAATTCAAATTGATGATAATTTGTATTATCACTACATCAAAAGTTGATCCAATGTTATTGATTACTCTACGTAGGTGATATTTAATCATAAAAGTAATTGGAATTTACAGTTCAAAGTTGAAAGCAAAAGCAAAGAAACAGGAGGTGGGACAACATGCAAAAATTGCATGTGAGCTTGTTGGGTGGACACCTACAAGAGCTCTGATCTGAGTAGCAAGGTGAAATCAACATATCTGAGGACTGGAGACAGCAGTAGGAAGAGCAGTATTCCTATTTCTACTACTTGGGCTTTGAGGGGGACAGTTCCTCACTGCAATTGGCATGTTTTAAGGCTCACAATAGAGTGTGTTATATATGTGTGCATCCACACATGCTCTAATCTGGCTGGTCCCCCACCCACTTGTCCCCTGATTTTGCTTTATCTGCGTCTCCGTTAAGGCATCGGTACATTCACCTGGTGAGGATTGAGGTTGCTTGAAAGGTTAAAAACTACCTATTTTTTGCGGCTTTTTGGTGATCCTTCTCGCTCCCCATTTCCTAACACGAGGGAGTTGCTTGAGGACTGAGTCCGTTAGGTTGAGTAGATGCCAATGTTGTCACTCAAAATAGGCTTTTGCTAAGGTCCCATTATTTACCATACCATAAATTACTATATCACTGTTAAATTACCCGTCATGATTTTTGAAGTTGTTTCTCTTTTTGTTTGTTAATTTCTTGTTTTCAAACTTGGTTTAGATTAGAATTCATTATTCAACATTAATGAATTATATTTCAATCACCATAAAACTGTCAGAATTAAATGATACAAAGGTTACAAATTTCAATTTATGGTGTGATGACACGTATGGATCTTATCATATATCTGATAAAGCACCAGACTTGAAGTGTTTTGATGACAAAGATATGTACATTTCATCAGCAAGACAAGGGAAAAGAAAAGGAAGCTCCAAGCCTTATCTTTCTTTATACCAATCCCCAGAATTTGACTTGCACTGGGCCAATGGCAGCATGAAAATGGGCAAGAAAGGAAGGCAACTAAGCAAAAGAAGACAAAAGATTTGATTAAAGTATTTGAGTATCGTAACAGTAACAAATGTTACAAATAGTCCAGCTTCTTCTCCTCATTGTCCAGAAATTACTGGCGATAGGTAAAAGTGCAAGTTTTAAAAAATCCAGGCAATTTACCCAAATTCATTTGAATCTTGGTTTAAATTGCATAATTTGAGAGGTAAAACTTATGAAAGCAATAATATATATATATATATATATATATATATATATATTTTAAAAAAACGGATCCATATCATTTCAAATTGAGTCCAACTCAATGGAGCAGATTTCTGGATCATAAAATGCAAAAATACATTGCATTTACTTTTTTTTTTTACTACATAAATTTTAGGTGTTTCCCGATTCTATGATGGTAGCCTCAGCTAAGAAGGTGGGTTCAGAAAATGGTAGAATATACTTGGTAGGACATTTTGAATTTGTTAAAAACATAATCGAGTATTAAATAAAAAAAAATCAATACCAAATACGGAAATTATTAAGAGAAATATTGCACCTTACACTCAAAAACACACGGTATTCACATGAAAGTAGGAGAGTATTTATCTCACATTTTGTAAGAGATGCATTATTTTCTTGTACACCGGCTTCATCTAATAATCTTCCTACAGAAATTGACTAAATTTTCATTAAATCATGCTTCAGTACAGTAAATATCTCACTAAATTTAAGCTTGTTGGTTCATTTTAACGTGAGGAGCCTATTTATCCACAATCCTCACCCAAGTTAATAATGGTGTAAAAGCACACTGACTGCATCACCTATCTAAATCCTTGACATATCAGACACCATTTGCATATGATGACCATCGTCATTGTTTATTTCCTAACACTAGATAACTGGAGCCTTTAATCTAGCAGTAAACCTGGAGGAATTCACTGAATGCTATATATCAGATCCCTCTGAATACATCCTTCTGCAATTGTCCAGAGATAAAAAAGAAAAAGAAGGAAAAAACCATGCTAGATATTTCATGGGGAATTCATCTATACCACATCAATTTTTTAACTCAGGCTTAAAAGTCACTTGCGTTTAAGCCATCACAAGATAGATAAGCATTAGATGACTACACATGTTTTGATTTCCTTTCACGCCAGAACCAAAAGCCCAGAAGAGGGAGAAAACAAAAAAATAAGAGGTGAAATACAAGCAAGCTCACACCCGAATTGAGCTTTGCTCTATTTTGCGGAACGGAGATCCGGAAGGAGCAATTAGACCAAGAGTTTGCATGACTTTGGTTCTCCGTGCACTCAGTTCTTGGGATCTTCCAAACGAAGTCGCGTCCTAAAAGAAATAGCTAAATTTAATCAGTAGATCTTTGTATTTTTTTTAAAAAAAAAGCAAAGAAGCAAAGACTTTTGGTTTTTCTTCTCAAAAGAAATCACTCAAAACAGGAAAAAGAGGACTGGTAGACTCACAGAGCTAGGGGTGTTAAGCTTTTGCTTCTTTTGAATCCCATCCTGCTTAGGTGTTTTCTGTTTCAAATTTTTTTCTGCATTTGGGCTGTCTAATTTGAGTTTCCTCTTCGCCCCATCATATTTGCAGGCCTTGCTAACACCATCTTTATAAGACAAATTGCAATTTATCTTCTTCATATTTCAGTAGAAAGAAAAATATTTATTTTAATTTTAAAGAATCTTCAACATAGAAAATTCATTGGGCACAAGACAGAATGATCATGCTCTAAAACCACAGCATTTAAGCCTAACTAAAACAAATATGATTTCATCAGAACAAATACCAAATTAAATAATTAAAATTTCAATGTTTTTATCATGTGTTTCGCCATTGTATTATGCATTGCAATAAATGTCAGGTGATGAAGAAACAATGTCATGAGCAGAAAATGAGGCAGAAATGAGAGTGTTAAGACATATATGAAAATATAGGAAAGAATTATAGAAGACATGAGTCCATTCAGTGATGGAGAACTTCATTTTTTTGGTCTAGTCTGATGCGCGCATAATCCATTTAGTTATCTACATTATACATGCGCTAAGGTTTAGAATATGCTATTGCTATTTCAATTATCATCTAATTCATTGGAGCGCCAATGGCCAACAGCCATCTGATGCAAACTTGTTCAAATTTTTTTAATATTAACTATAGCATAATAATTGCAAATGAACTTTAGAAAATTCTTGTTGAGAAGCTCCTCCGGACCACCCCTGCGTCCATTCATAGGAAAGTGGAAGTGGCGCCTATTGAGAATAAGCTAAGAAGAAGAAGAAAGGGGATAGTTTGATCACATCCAATGTAGATTGGCAGATGTAGTGATGCATAAGATTGAGTACACCCAAATTTCTGGAGAACAAAAGACGAGAAGTGGACCAAGGATGAAATCAGGATAAGCGATGAGGACTGACTCAAAACCATTGGCCATTCATATAAATTTCGCCCTAGACGGGGTAGAGCAGAAGAAAATGATATGTAGCCAACCACCGGAAGAGGCTATGTTGAGATGATTTATGCCACAGACCCTTTCATTTCAAATCTTCACCTAGTTCAACATTGAATTGATCTAGTACTTCACCAAGTATTCAGGTTAGCAGATTCTGCAATCAATTTGCCAAACTTATAGTACCAAAAAGGTTGAGATTCACTACATAGAACCTTGCTCAACTCAACATATCCATTAGCATTGACACAAAACTTTGCTAGCAATTCAGAAGTTATTCACAAAGAGAGAGTCCATCAAAATTGATGCCTAAATTCATGCCACATCCAACAAAGGAACAGCAAAAGGAATTGGGGGAACATAAAGGAGACAAAACGATGAAAAATGGCTAACCTTTAGATTTAGATACTTTCCGCTTTACTTTACCAGATTTTGATCCAGAAAGCTCCTGTAATCATATCCAAATTATTGGACACTCCATATACTCTAATGTATCATTTATTCACTAGAAGAGCAACTTCTACACCATAGTAACAACCTTATTGGGAGTACCTCGAATAAAAGGTCAAAATGCATACCTGCTCCAAAGCTTTCCTAAGTATTTCTTGGTAACAACCATTGTTCTGCTTAAATGTCTAAGGTTTCAAAGTTACAGATAAACCATTTGAAAGTCAAAAGCTGTTGAAAGGATAATATGTTCATTCCAACACAATAACAGGATATATAACAAAGAGTAGTACATCAGTACTTACAATCTGAAACTCAGAACGCCATCCAATAGGATCTACGTACATGCTACAAGAGAAAATACAAATCGCATTAGTCTTTATAATTTACCAGTAAGAACAGAAAACGTTTAAGCATGGAAAAAAGCCCCAAACTATTCATAGCTTCCATAGAGCCTAACACGAATATCCCCCATCAATCTATCACCAGATATATTGCTCTCAACAACCTGTCAAAAAATATTAGTAAACTATCAAAGGTTTTTCAACATAACCACTAAGCAGTAAACATTTTGTGTAGCCCACCACTGCAGGCCACCATGAGCCACCATGAAGCTTGACCCAAATTACATCCCCAGGTGAAGGCTCATCCTCCAAGTGTTCAGCTGCAATTCTTTCCCCACCATCATCCTTATCATGATTTCTGCTACTCTCACAGCTTAGACCTTCCATAGGTTTTTGTTTTGCTACAAACAATATAGTTTTAAAAGCAAATAAGTCAATTGACAACAAAATTAATATCTCCATGGATAAGAAAGTAACAAACTTGAACCAGCAAGAGCATTCTTTGATTTCTTTTCTCTTTCTTTCTCTCTTTTCATACTTAAACCAATTCTCCAATCAGATTATGTGATCACATTGTAAAGCTTTGACAGGTATTCGATTGAAGAAGGAAAAAAAAAACTTTACTGCTAGACTAACAGCAATTACTCTTTCAATAAACTCCATTTCACATTCACATAGAGAACACACTCAACAAAAAGGTCACCCTGAAAAGTAAACAGAAACAAATGTAGTGTGTGAGCAAAAAAAACCCTAAGTACCCAAAACTACAGATTGACCAGCTCAGACAAACGCAACCCAAAAACTCAACATTTTTACCCAAATGGGGAAGCACAAAGCCATTATCCTCCCTTTTGATTAACAAGAGAAAATCATTTTTTGGAATTTCTAAAGGCCCATTTAAAGATTCTGCGATGAACTAAAAAATCCCATTTACATAAACATAAGAACGAACCAAGAATTGAATCAAAATCACAAGAAGCAGAACAAAAAAGTCAACTTCGGCACTTGCCTTTGCAAACGAGAAAAGGGGTTGGGAAGAGAAGGAAAACTCACTAGTTGAACACTTGTGAAGATCATTCAGTGCAATAGGCAGGGAAATGTGACTGACCTAATACACTACTAATGACACGATTTTTCGAAAAAAAAAAAAAAAAGAAGCTGCTTTTACAGTTGGTGCACTGACCAGGGTAATTTGATTTTTTTTTTTTTTCTCAGATGACCAGTGTAATTTGATTGCTTAAAAGGTAATTATGCTGTATCTAGCAATCTAATCTCGTATTGGCTTGGTGCTTTTTGTTTAATAGCAAGGTAGTATGTGAGTTAAGAAGATGGATCGCTCTTTTGATTCTTTAGCGTCCTGGATGACAATTTTACCCTCCTAGATCAACCCAGCTTAGAACTTCTTTTTCTTAAATATTATGAAAATTTTATGAAGAATAACAAATCTTGATCTGAAAACTATTAAATTTGTTTAGATTTTTTCTACTATATTTTTAGATTTGGTTGAGTTTAAGAATTTTGGTTAATGAAAATGATTTTTTATATAAGAAGAAGTCATTAAAAGTTCCAAAGTAGAGAATCATAAATATTTATTATGTTACTTTTCGATATATTAAGAAAAATGTATAGCATTAAAATGAATACTTCAACACTGAGATATAAATAATTGGTATCTTAATCTATTAATAAGGTAAAATGAGTAGATGTTAAAATTCAAATTTTATCGATACAATTCCCCTCACTATACTCAAAAAAAATTAGTGAAATATAATCATAATGCAAAAAAAAAAAAGAAAAAAAAAGAACCGAACTAACATTCTTTTACATATTGTGAATGTCTTAATAAAAAATAATATCCACTAATATGAACAATATGAAATTTGAAAAATAAGTTTGATATCATTCTTGTGTTATTTTCACCATTTTGTAAATTAGACTAAATCGATCAATCAAACTGATTAAATTAAAAATTAAATTATTCATTAGTTTGATTAATTTTAATTTGATTTTTAAAATTATGTTTTATTAATTATTATAAATATATTTTTTATTTTTATTTATTTTAAAAATTATTTTAAAAATATTTTTAAAATTATATTTATTATTAAATTAATTAAGTTGAATCAACCAAACTAATCTAGCTTGTACTCAATCAATTAATTGATTCATTGACGGTCCAGTGTTCAAAATACTAGTTATACCAAAGCATGCCATCACATCTCTCCATAGACCATATGATAGCTTTAAATGAGGTTTGCAATTTTTTTTTCTTCTTTTTTTTTTTTTCCATTTATTAGAGACTCAATGGTGGTAAGTTATATGAATGTGAGAATTTTAGTCATAAAGTAAAACTTTAACTAGTGGTGAATCGCAAGTTGTACATTATGATTATAATAAAAAAAATTTAAATAAATTTAATATTGATTTTTATTAAATGAATAATTAATTTATTCAAATAAATATTAATTAATATATATAAATAAGTAAAATTTAATTATTATTTTATAAAAAATTATTGTTAAGTAAATAAAATAATAAAATAAAAATAATTATAATTTATAATTATAAAGTTAACTATAACAAAAAATCATTTATTGATTTATATTTTTAATATTATATGACACAATTTTAAGAGAAAATTTACTAAATTTGAACAAAATTATTCATAGTAATTAATCAAATAAATAATATTAAATATTTTATAATCAAAATAAAATTAATAGATAATTACAATACATATATATATACACACATATATAACATAATTATAATAAAAAACTATCTATTTAGTCATACTTTCAATTTTATATGACACAATTTTAAAAGAAATTTAGTTAAAGTTGTATGAAATAATTTATAATTTTCTATTTTATTGTTGTTTTTATATATTTAGACTTTAAACAATTAATAAATTTAATTTAAATATTGATTTTCTATTTAAATTTAAATATTTTAGATTTTTTAATTTTCTGTTTAAAAATAATTAAAATTTTTACTTTTAATTTTTTTTAATTTTTTGCTTAGAATATCTTAACTTTTTATTTAAAATTTTCATTTTGAGTTTTCTAATTTTTTATTTTAAAGTATTTTAGAATTATTATTTTTTAGTTTTTCTAATTTCATATTCATAATAATTTTTTATATGATCTTGACTTTTGTTTAAAATTTTTTACTATCTAGATATTTTTTTTAACTTCTAATATGGAAAGCTTTTTTTTTATTATTATAGCGATTGAGTTTTTTAATTTTCTATTTAGAAATATTTTTTTAATATGACAATTTTTTTTAATAATATAACGTAAAATAAAGGCATGATTATATTATAAACAATTATTAGATAAATAATAAATAATTGTTTAAAACTAATTTTAAGATTGAAATAATATATAATGATTGATTGAATTATATTGACGAGAAGAAATAATTAAATTCGAAACTCCCTATTCTTTACACTATTCTAGAGTATGAAGAGGCCAATCAAATTTTTAATATGAATACTAATGTACAAACGCTTCACCCTTCTTATATAATAAAATCACCAAACTCAGTTTACAAACATTTTAAAAAGCATTTATCTAGAATTAATAGCAAACATCATATACATATTACATGGTTATATATTGTGGCTTAAGTCTGGGATAAATCTGAGTTAGTTGAGGACCTAATTTAAGTTCCAAAGACACACTAAGTCATCGTTTAGCTTTCTTACACAAACACTACACAACCCATCCATTATTTGCAGGAGGAACAAACCCAATACTTGGTGAACAAAAGTGAATCCACGTTTATCAAGTACATCAACCCAAATATAAACACCACTATTGATATCCCACCAAAAGGATAATGTATATAACTAAGTTTATCTTCATATGATAAGGGCATGCCTTTTATTCTCCATAATAAGAATCTAGCTATCTTATCCTTCCATGTTACCCCCACTATCTTCAGAAAGGCAGCCTGCAAAAGAGTTTAAAGAAAGAAATAGATTCTACAAAAGGAAACAAAATAAAAAAAGGAGGAAAGCAACAGAGAGTTCCGTTTAAATGAAAAAAAGTAAAAAGAAAGTTGCGCAGAATATTTGATAGTAATTATAAAGGACTACTGTGCCATATATATATATATATATGTGCTTGTGGGTTTTCTTTCTTTTTTTCTATTTTTGGTTACTTCATATTATATTAATCGAAATTATAATTATATTTAAGTAACTTAAATAAAATCAATCTTTAACAACCATAATAAAATTTTAATCATAATTCAATGATCATTAGAATAAATTATTTCAATTTATTTAATAAGGTAAATAATGCTTAAATGCAATCAATTATTGTAGTCTTTGAATATAAACAAATTATAGCATCCACTAAATCTCTTAAAATCTTTATGCACCCTAAGATTAATATCGAATGAGATGTGTTGGTGCTAAAAGTTTGATATCTTTGTAACATCCATTAAATCTCTTAAAATCTTTCTGTAACCTAAGATTAATATTCCAATGAGATGTATTCGTCCTAAAAGTTAGATATTTTTATTAGAAATTTTCAAGTTCAATTCTCACTGTTAAGATTTGATAAAGGATGAAATTATTTTTATTATGTAACTTATGAGATAAATTCTTTAATTATATTTATAATGGCTAGATTACAAAGAAAAAAGAAATTTAACAAGAAAGATAAAACCTAGGTTCAAAAAAATATTCAACTCTTCCATCCTTCTTCTAAAGTATATTATTTGGGGGATCTTCATGTTACCATGCCCATGATCGCCGCTGAATTAGCAGATAAATATTAAGATGCAAGGAAGAGAGAAATGCATGTAAAGCCGAAGATAAATAGTTAGAAATGCTCACCCTAGTTTAAGAGAAGTATCAGAGCTATCATCTTCAAGAGGAGGGCCACTGCTGCAACTGCAAACGTTGGTAGCAGATTCTGATGACACGCCTTCTTCTTGAACAGCAATATCAGAGTCCATAATCACAGGTCTTTTCCCCTTATACAATGCCATCATCTACATCCATATATAAACAAAATGTCTCATCTCTATTTGAACCATACATACTTATATGACACAATGGAAATAATCATAAACGAATCCTTACTCGCCGTTTTAGCATTTTATTCTCTTCTAGCAGTTGCTCTCCCTGCATTAGCAGACAGAAATTAGCCAAGCCAACAAACAAACACTGAATGCTTATTCTCTTCTTGCCTGCGACATTATCCAGTGCACCCATTGAGGGTGTGAAAGCAATCGCATTGCGAACATTTACTCTATATAGAAGAATAAGAAGCAAAAAATGAATGGTGAAGATGAAATTTACAATTCTTGGATTTGAAATTCATTAACCATGGAAAAGTTAATTAATGTGCAGGTTCCAGGTATATGATTCAACCATGCAAAACGTTGGTATTGTGCATTTCTCTCTAAGATAAATACCCAGATTCAAACTCCCCTAAGCCAAGCTATTAGTAATGTTACAAGTAAATCTTGTATATAATTACAATATACAAAATGACACATTGATAGTGTAATCTAACCTTCTTTTCAAGTGTAGAAATCTCATTCATGATCCGTTCTCCCTTGAAAAATGAACGAAGACTGACAAGTTAGATTATGAAAAAATCTTACACTTACTTATATATGTAGATATGTAAAATATAGCAACGGATGTATATACAAATGAAACCTTTTTTTCAAGCACACGGCAAAGTCCTGATTCAAGCATTTTTTCCAATTGCTGCAATTGCTCTATTTCCAATCCTTGCAGATCCTCGCCCCTTAGCTGCCTGTTACAAAAGCAACAGTAGCTCTTAACTAAGCTTATACAATCACATATAACTAACGATCAAAAGCATATGAAAAAGTTTTCTTTTTAAAAAAAAAAAAGAACCTTAATTGTTGGTTCTTTTCAGCTACCTCCTTGCTCAACCGGATGTGATTGCTATTTTCCAGCTACAATAATAACGTGAAAGAATAGAATTTCCAATTATATACATTGATCCACACAACTTGACATGCAAATGAGGACAAGACTAACACAGTTTGGCTAAGATACAATGGTGAGAAATTAATTAGTGATCATTATGGAATTAAAACTATATAAAATAAACATATTACCTGCAACTCAAGAGGAGGTGGATCAAGTTTGTTCAGATTATTTGAGTGCAGGTTATACCTTGCAATTGTGTCCTTCAAGCTTCAAGAGAGCAGTAATACTATATTTAGCATCCTGGACCAGTTGGTTTCTTATAGATTTGAAACAAAAATGAAAATTCAGGAAAGAAAAAAAAAAAAGAACTTGAATTAAAAAGATTTGCAACCCTAAATTTAGTATTTCTACTCCTCAATTCCTTGATAAGTGCAATTTTTATGGAACACTGATATAAATACCATTATAAATGCAAATCAAGAAGTTTTATGAACAAGTGTATGCATATAGGGTGTGATACTCATATAATATGGAACTAAAATTCATATATATCATCAAGTAATACATATAGGGTGATACTCATATTCCTAATATATGCAACTCATATGGGTGTCCTAAGCTGCACAAGCAGCTTCATATATTCAATATATTTTCACAAGAAAATTTTTATTTACACCCGCTATAGATGGATAGATAAGTATCTCACATATCAAGTCACATTGTATATTGACATCTAAATAATTTTATTATTTTCACATTTTTATTTTAATTATAGAAGTATTTTTTTATATTCAAGTGTAATCTCCTTATTAATATAGTTTAATAACCATGCGTAGTAAAGTCAAATCCATTTTTTAGAATGTGAATATATACCATTATTTAAGGAGATGATATTTCATGTTTTAACACATATTCAATATTTGCATAGATATGATCCTCCAAATATTTAAAAAAGAAAAATGATCTCATTACCAAAAAGAATTAATGTCTGTAGTGTCTTGATATAGCCACATAAATATAACACCATATAGAAGACACATTGATTCTCAAGAATTAAGACACAATGTAATAATATATAGTAATAGATAATTTTCTCAAAAAAAAAAAAAAAAAAAACTAAGATACTTGCTCATGTATAGACAAAGATTTCATAAAATTATGAAAAAATTTTACAAAGAAGAAAAAACAGCTTCATCAATAATGTATAATAAAATGTGTATCATCTTTGTAAAACTTAAAGTATTCATCAAACATTACATGTTGATTCATAATAGAATTCACAAAAGCAAATATTATTAATTTTCAAAATTAATTAATCATATATTTTTCATTTATTAAGATATCCAAAAATCATTTATGGCAAAAGAAATACTCAATTAATAAATCATTGAATATCATAACGTGTGTTCAACACACATAATAAATGTATTCAACGTGTGTGTTTAATATTTGTATTTTTTTTTTATTTTTCTTAGATAAAATTTGATATGCCTAACATCTATGGGGCAAGTGTCTAACATGAATATCCTTCCTTAACACGGATAAATTATATTTATTTTATTCAGAAAAAAGTGAGCATATTATCTCATATTTTAAGTTATATAGTTTGAATTAACATTTCAATAATGTATATACCTTTTTACAATTTCATAGATATGTAATGAGTTTAAGCAATATAGATTTAGATCATCTCATATTTGAGTAACATGACTGATTTACTTGACCTACACTATTGATGTTAGATTGTTAAGATTTTATTAAAATATAAAATTTTAAATTTTAGAAATGGGTTATTACTTAACAAAAAAAACTTAACAATAAATTTTGAATTCGATAGTTCAAATCTTATAAATATAATCAATCTAATTTAACTAAATATGAAGGATCCTAATCCTTACTTATAACAATTCAAAATAAAAAAACATAAAATTTTATTGTAAATATGAATCTATAAAAAATTAAGAAGTCCATCCAGTAATATTGTTTAAAATAAAGAATAAAACAAAAGAAAATTAATTGTTATATTGTGTGACACAAATATCAAGTTTTCATATGAGCAAAAACATCAAGTTTTAATATTTAATACGTAGAAGATAGTTTTTGTATATTATTGAAGAAATTTAAATCCTAATATTTGAACTTCAAAAAGGACAATACATCATGAAAAAATATTTTAATTTTTCATGCATTAATATGAAACAAAAGTTTGTAATATAGGTGTGAGAACCACCCAATTTAGCATATGCACAAATGGGATTGAATTGGAGGAGAAAAGAAGACAATGGAGAATAAATCACAAGCTATTTTATTTAATTTTTATTAAATCACTCACTATTTTGTTTAGTTTTTATTTTTTAAAATGAATAAAAGAGAACAATAGGATAACAATTCACTTTTATCCCCCTAATAGATATGTTAGCCTTTTATAATCATTCTTCTCTTTTCCTCATACATCCAAACAAGTTAAATATAATGAGAATAAATATTTTTTCTCTTTTCTTATCTTTTTAAATTTTTTTTTCTTTCACCTTTATAGTATACTCTTAGGGTTGAAAAGTATAAGTTCATTTTCTCCCGTATCTAAATTTAATTAATAAAAAGATAAGTACTAAATATCTTTTGTATATTATTTTTTCTTTATCTTTTCTCAATTAATGAGATATGCGACTTATTCTAAACACAATGAACATTTAATATTAAATAAATTTGAAAAATATTATGTCACATGTTTCAAAATATGTACATCATCACAATAGAGAGTGATAAAATAAAAAAGTTGTTTAACATTCCTCTTAATAAGAAATTAGGCTATCAAGACCCAAACTTCAAACCTTTTGACCATAACATCATGTCAAGAACCATTATAAGTTAAAAATTCAAGCTTATTATAAGTGAGGCTCAAAAATAATTTATTCCTCTAGTAATTAAAAACCATGGCATAAAAAGGGAAAAACTTGTCCATCAAATATTTTTAGGTTTGAATCATGCTAGATGAAATGTACATTTGATCCCATAGCAAATTTCATCGCACAATTTGCCACTTATTTTTCTTTTCATCTTTATGAGAACCTACATGCAATTATATAGATATAGGTATATAGTAAGAATCTTTCTATCTTAGTTTGCTTTCTTTGTATATTTGTTATTTGCATTACATAGTTGGATAAAAATCTTTGGGCAATATAACATTTTTAGAGGAAACTATCGCACATATTTTTACAATTTTGTCAAATATTTTTTGTTAAATAATAGAGATCACCTCATGAATTTCTTGTGCTTTCTTTTGCTCTTGTTTTCTACATTTATCATGAGATTTGTCAATTAAGTTCTTAGACATTACATTTTCCATTACTTCTAACTATCTTGTTTTTAGTTTTACAGTAGTGAATGAAATATGGATGTTAAGTTGAAAGTATCATAAGAAGAGCCATAATCAGATATTTTACATACATTACATATATACATGCAAGACTTCTGTTCATCGCTCTTTACTTATCTCAACCTTGTCATTAGGATATGTGGTTATCATTATCCCAAACAAACTAATTACATATATAGTATAATAATATAATATAATTTCAAAGATTTATTAGTAATTAGAAAATGGATTTTTCTCTTTTTATAATTGATCAATCAACTATTAAAGTTTCCAGAAACCAAACAAAGTGGTTTATATGTTGTTCAAATGTACCAATCAACAACTTTTTCAATTGGAGGAGAATTTTATGAGTTTAATGTGTATTTTTAGGACTATGATGATCATTATAGGATCATATCAATAATTAAATAACATTTATATAAGTGTGTTGTGAACTTGATATATATCCAATGTTAACCCATTTTCTAATAGCTTTCTTCTTTAATTAAATTTTTTATCCCATGTCATATAATTTACTTAAAGCAAACCAATTTATTTTTCCAGTTTGCTTAGAGCAAACCATTAGAACATTCATAATTAAGGAAGAAACATAGCACTAGTTCACATAGTTTGATGCTGAAACTAACAAAGTGAATATGAGTTTATATTTTTTATCTAAGCAAACAAGTTAATTCATTTATAAAATTATTTTTATGTAAAATCGTGATAAACTTGCAAGTTAATAAACTAAAATCAGCAAACTCATGAATAAACTCAAATGAGTTTACGAGTTTACTATGCATGTGAATTTTAAATTTAATTTTATTTATTCATATAATAGTTAATTTAGACTTATTATTTAAAATTATGATTATAAATTGAACATTAATTAAATATTTATCCAATAATATGATTAAAAATTAATTTATATTATTAGAATTTGATGACTTCTTTTAACTTTTGTATTTCATTTCATAAAGTAGTTATTAGTGTATTTTATATTGGTAACTTAATAAATGTGAGACAAACATAAACTAATTTATTTTATATATTCTAAAATCTTAATATGAGATATGAACTTAAACTTCTTTTATTAATAAGTTCTCTGATGATTTTAATATAGTTTTATGTGCATTAAATTTATAGAATATCTTATTTATATTTTTATATATATAAGATTAAATTTATATAAGAGCTTATTTATATTTTTACATATATAAAGTTAGATTTTAAAGGGTATTTTACTATTTTTAAAATTTTAAGATTTTATGATACAAATTTATGAACTTTACTAATTCTAAATTGAAAAAGTGAGTTTGATAACCTTAGTGAAGACCACCTCCAACCATCTATTGTTGAGTGTAATTATCTCACATAGATTAAGTATAGAGCTAGTAAGATGCATATAAATATAAGTAAGTAAAACCTATAAATTTACAGTTCTAAATTTTGAATCGTTATGACGTTAAGTTCATGAATATGCATTCTCCCACTCTTCCTTCCTAGAGCTCACAGCCTTGAAGTTTTTAGTCACCCTAAGTTCATTATTTACATATAATCTATGAAGACAACAAAATAAAATGTGATTGGAATATACATAAATTAAATACTAATAAAAAAATGTACTTTTTGGTGTGAAACATAAAAATGCCGTGATCCATTTCATCCTGAGAGACCTATTTTTTATCTCCACATCCTGTGCTTGTTTGATTTGGCTATTGTCTTTTCAAAGAATAAAGTGAGTTTTTTGAAAATTGACATGACAATAATATTCATTGTTTGAGTTATTTTGACATGAAAAGAAAAGAATATTATTTTTGCTTGGTGCAAAAATATTTATTTAAACTCTATTTATTTCATAAAAAACAATTTATTTATGAAAAATATTTTTTAAAAAATATTTTGTATTTCTACTGTTTAGAATATATATTAAAACTATTAATTTCTTTTTGATTCATAAGATTATAATAAATTTATATCATAAATACTTTCTATTTATATTATTCATTATTCAATATAAGAAAAATACACTAAACATAAAAAAATTACATGGATCTATTGATCATCAACAATCATCACTAGTCAATAGTGATTGATGATTGATGGTGATGATCAGAAATAAATGATAATAATAAGAATATTAATAAATATATATTTATATAATTTATTTTTTTATTGAAATTAAAATATAATTTTTTTGAAAAAATAATTTAACGCCTTTATTGGCCAAAAAAATTTGTTAATTGAGTGTGTCAAATGTTAAAAAAAATATATGAAAAATATTCCGCAAAACAAATAGAGGCTTAGAGTGTGAACAGTGACGAGCAAAGGAAACCAACTTTGACCTTGATAATGATTGATACATAATTCTCATGATCTAGGATTCTTTAATTCAATAGAGAAATATAGAACTCCTTTGCTTTAAAATGTGACTGCTCGAACTATTCCAAAGTGTTTAAAATCTTCTGCACCATATAAGTCTACATATATACATTTTCCTTCTATGTTTTATGGAGTTTATGTCCTCCCTAAACCTACATTCTTATTTCTAGAACAACGAAATGATTGAAAATTAGCATTCTATTATTATTTCATGTGCAAGAAAATTTGGGACACCAACATTTGCTAGAAATTCCTCCCTTCTAAGGAAAAACAAGAAGAAAATTTACTTAGAAATTTGAGCCACAATTACACAAAAATAGAGTTAAAATCTAATTAGTTAATTCCACATTTCTAAGCAACGACATAAACTTTGTGACAACGGAAGATTGATTACTGCACGGACAAAAGTAATCTTTGATACCATCATATAGTTCTATTTCATTCCAACAATCTTTAGTTGGATTAATTTCTCAAAATTATTATAAGTTGACGGACAAGACCATGATTTTATTATCATCACAGCCATTTGCCTCAATTAATGAGAAGAGAAATAAATATATATATTCCTCCAAATTTCTTGAAGCATACCCTAAATATCCTCGCAATTTTTTCTTCTGAAAAAGAATATCTTCACGATTCCTCACAAACTGATATCATCAACCGTGCCTCCTATCACATTCAAGGTTTTGTTCTAAAAGAAATAATATTAATTAATATAGGGTTGCTTATTATGAGTTTTAGGCTTATGATCACAAGTGTATCACCTCAAGAAGACAATATTTGAGAACTGATTAACTATATTTGGAGGGTATTGTGTAGAGAGCCATCTGATATAAATAGTACTATCTCAGGTCAAGAAGGTACAAGAACTACATAGGCATTAAATATAATAGAAAATGGGGGTTTTGGTTCTTTTCCCTAAAGAGAAGACAACCATTCTATAGTGTACTAGCTAGTTTCTTAAATGATTATATATATACATAAAACACAAATATTATAAAAAGATAGTACAAGTTTTCTCCATTTTTCTTATTATAGAAGAAGCTCCTTTTTTTTTTTTTCCCCTTTTATCAAAACTTCTAAAAATGAAAGATCCAGTAATGAACTGATCCATATATAATCTCAAAAAGAATGTATATACATATACTTGGAGAGCGGAGACGTTTACCTAATTCAAGATCTACACATGGGTTTTTGATCTTTCTTACTCCAAAGTTTATTGGTCCATGAAATTAAGATTGTCTTCGTATTACAGACATACATGAGAGAGACACGAGGTTTTCTTAATTTCTTGCACACAAAACCATGGGAATTAAGCTTATTGTTATTCCTTTAGTATATCATAGAAAGAAGAGATGGTTAATAGAGAAAGGCCAAGTGGATCATCTTGCTGATGAGATACAAAAGGACGAGATCTAATTAGGCAATTAATAATAAAGAGCACTGAGTATACCTGGAGTTGGAATACTCGAAGAGCTTCCCAGTAGTAGAAAAAATTATGAGAGCAACCTCAGCATCACAAAGAACAGAAAGCTCTTCAGCTTTCTTAAAAAGCCCTCGTCTTCTCTTTGAGAAGGTCACTTGCCTTGCCGTCACGTTGTCTATCTTCTTGATCTTTATCTTTTCTCTAGCCATTTTTCCTTCTCCTGCTCTTTTTTTGTCTTTCAAAAACCAAAACAATAAAGAAACAACATTAATCAAGAATCACATTTTGTCCGTACAACGCAAGAAAGGGGGAAACAAAAGTATATCCAAAGAACTGGAAAAAAAAAAAACCAGTGGGGTTATGCTAATTCAAGAAAATAATTAAGCAGAAACCCTAGCTAAGAGAATGACCCAGTTCAGATCCAAGCAAAAACAAAACAAAACCCAAATCTTGGCTCATGAACACGCAAGAAAACAGCCGATGGGTTCTGCTTCGCTTGTATATGTACATATACACACGTACTTACTAGCTAGCTAATGACCTTTCGATTTTCCAGGAGAAGGTTGGGTTGAGCTAATTAGCGTCCGATCAAGAAAACCCAAAAGCTACCAATTACAGAAAGAAAGCATAAAACGTGCAAAGTTAACGGAAGAAGAAAGAAAATTCTTTAGTGTTCAATAAAGGAAAGGTTGCATTCCCTTTTATGGCTAAACAGATTCTCTCCCACACATTTTTTTTTCTTTATTAAAAAATACTATATATTATATACTGAAGTTTGTGCAAACAGTATAAAGAAAGACAGATTTTATATATATAATGACTTCTCTTCCTTTTATATTTACTGTAATTTAAGTATATACGATAATGATTTCACAAAAAAAAGTATATAGGATAATAATTAAAAAAAAATAGTGCATTTTTATGTGGACGATCCCTTTCTATACAAAGCTACCCATGCTGCCATCACGTCAGAGCCTTAGAAATTTTAGTTACCCCTACTATTAGCTGCCTCTTTCTGTTGTACCTCCTTATGCTTACCCGACGTTCAATATGGTGATATTATTTAGACGTTACGATTTCGAGGATTTTCAATCCAAAATATAAAATAAATTTTAATTTAATTAGATAAATTTATTACTTAAATTTTTTTCAATTTTAATAAAAATTAAGTTAGATTTAATTTATCATCAAATCAAACTGAAATATCAATTATATATATTTTACATATATAATAAATACAAATATATTACATCAGATAAAAAATATTGAAGTTATTAGATAATATAAATAAATTGTGTATATTTATAGTTGTTATGGAAATATAATATACATGAATGTTACTGTCTAATGTTTATACAATCACATGTAGTTATAGTATCATGATATATAGTTTTAGCATAACATGTATTATATAGTTTTAGCATAACTACTATATATACATAGCATGTATTATATAGTTTTAGCATAACTACTATATATACATAACATGTATTATATAGTTTTAGCAATAATAAAAGTGTATATATACATAACATGTATTATATAATAAAAGTGTATTATATGCTTACATTAATATCTAGATACATTAATACATAGTTTTGTTTTTTTTAGTATTACACTAATAATACACAGTTAGCTATATATCATGTGCTACTTGCATATAACACACAGGTATATAGTTAATATTAACTATAGCTCTTACAAAAAATAATTTATTATAGAATATATTATAACTAGTTATATTTTCTTTTTATATAGTTAATAATTAATAGTTAACATATATATATATATATATATATATATATATATATAAGTTGACTATGATCAAATTTTAGATATTTAAATTTTATGTTGTTAATGAGTATTTTAATGATAAATTAATTGATTTTATATAAGAGTATATTAAATGATCTTTGTAATGATAGGTCATATACATATATATGATAGACACATATAAATAGATATAAAATTTTTAAATTAACATAATAAAATAAAATAAAATAGTTGTGGGAAAACTCTAATCTCATATCCACAGTAAGTGGGAGAAGGCTGCCTCCATCTATAAAAGGAGCAATCTTCCTTTCTCTCATGCATCAATATGGCAATTTAACAATGGTTCATGTTTGGAGCTTAATTGATAGTGTTTTTTTGTTGTCTTAATTTTAACTCTAAAAGATAATTAAAAAAATGTCTGATGGAGAATTTTGGGTTTATTTGATCTAATTATTTTAGTTTTTAATAAAGAGTCAATGATTGACTAGAAATTAATTGATTGAATCGAATCAAATAAAATTGAAAATTATATTAAATTTTTTTATTAATATTGGTTTAGTTATTTTTGTCTTTCAGTCCTATTATAATTTTTTAAAATTTGAAAATCAGAGATCTCTATCCAATTTTAAAAATTTTTAAATTTTTGAATTGAATGGACTCATGTTTAGCCTATATTACACTAATAAATATTTAATTTAGTGACATTGAAATTATGTCTATAGACCCTGCAAATGGCTATTTCTGAATTAAAATCATTTTATAATCGAATAGAGTCAAAGTTGAAATTGAACATATCAACAGTTTATGGGTATCAATTTAGATTAGAAACTGTCTTAAACTTGAATCGATCCTAATTTAATAAATGACAACTCTAAAATCGTACTATGATTTTTAAGTTCATATTGTGAAATTTTTTAATTTAAAATCAATGTAATCAAATGTATACAAAATTCCTGAACATGCTATATCCTAGAATCAAAACTTATATAAATTATGTAGGAAAAATTTTTATTGTATATATTTCTTGATATATCTAACAATAAATCTCATAAACACATTAAAATTAATTTAAAATTAAATTCAAGTCCAATAAAACTCCTTAAAATTGTTCTCCCTACATTTTTTAATCAATTTTCTTTTTTGAAACTACTGATTTTAAATTTTTATTTTTAGCCTGTTCGAAATTGAAAATAGCTTTAAATTGAAACTAGATTGAAATCGATAATCCGCAAGTTGGTCTCAATTCAATATTTTTTTATTTTTTTGAACTTAAATTATTAATTCATGAACCAAAATCAGCGATTTTTGAACCATTTGCTAGGCGTAAATTTCTAAAGTTATAAAATTGCGACTGCTAAACACGATGGAAACGAAATTATGTTACTCAAATTTAATTTTTACTATCCTTTTATTTGCGTTATATTTTTAATACTTTCTCATTTGGGTCCAAGCCTTAAAGATGCTTCAGCTAATATCTCTCTGTGTGGTCCCAAAGAAGTTCTGTCTTTTTCAAAATTCAATAAAATTGTTTCTTATGTTTTAACTTTTTTCTTTTTCCATATGTATTTTTTTAGTATTCCCGACAACTGTTGGACTTAGAGAATGCGTTAAGGACGTGTTTGTTTGAACTTGAAAACAGTCCTTTTGGGGAAGTTAATTGCATGGCGTTAAAGATAACATTGAGCATAATACTTAGAAATATCTTGTTAAATTAAAAAATTAAATTAAATCAGATTGATAATTGAATAAATTTATAATTTTTTTAATTGAGATCAAACAGAAACTGAATCAAAATTTAGTTTTAGTATTGATAGCCCCTCTAATCACAAGTTGGGACAGTCGCCTACAAAGATGAAACAAACGTAAGCTATGAAAAGATTGTATATTTCACAACTACTCTAATTTTTAAGTTAAAGAGCTTGAGTGTTAAGAAAATTGAAAACTATTAGCAAAAATGAGTAAAGAATTATGAAAATCTAGCAAAAATGTATCTTTATCATGGAGAATGGTGAGAATTTATACTTTTCTTATCTAATGAATCATTCTTACTTATGCCAAAATAATGTCTATTGTGTTTATCTGCATTATTTCTAAATATTGAGGAAAACAATTGGATATCATCGTCTTTTAGCGAACTTTTGAATCGTCTAATTATTCGCTGATCCAACATTCGAGCTCTGATGGTTACTCAACTGTTCAATCTTCAATTTTTTGGTTCTAAATATATATATATATAATTTTAAGAATTATGTATTAATTTTAATATATTTATATATTATATATTAAAATAAAAAATTTTAAACTTAAATATTATAAATAAATTAAATACTTGCATCCTTGAATATCACTTAACAAGATTATTGTTCTAATTATAATATTTGCATTTTATTAATTTATGTATTCATAATTTATATTTTTCTTATAACTATATAAAAATAAATAATTTATTATAATTTATATTTTTTTATAACTATATAAAAATAAATAATTTATTATAATATATTTTATAATATTTAAAATGATAGTTCATATGTATAAAATGAATTAAACAAATTCAAATTATGACATTTAGTTCATATGCCTTTCTCAAGATCAACCCGCATTAACTTTTTTTTCAGTGATCGATAATTGTAATAGTTAGGAATCACAATGAATCAAATAATTTTAGATATATAATTGGATTTAAATTTATTAAAATAATTGAGAGATTTAATTAAAATGTTTTAGAAAATAATTCATTTCATTTTTAAGTATAATTCAAATTTTAATATTTAGATATTTATTATTAAAAATAAAAAATATATAATTATCTAACTCAAACAATAGTTATACAATATACACACACACTATCCAATTAATATATGAGTTAGGCTTAATCACACATAAAATCCAATTCGATTTTCGTCACTACAACAAGCCCAAGACACTAAAATCCACAGAGCTATAAGGCAGCGTAGTTTCACCCACTCAAGAATAGTTAGCTTTTAGCTCATCCTAAATAGGAATGTTACTTTTTATCAAGGAAGATAATACTCATCGAGAAATAATTACTAAACAGTAAGAGTTCAGGTCCTAATCCAATAAGGAAACAAGTATCTCTGTCATTATATAAAGAACATTGTCAGGTATCTTCTATACATTACATCCACTCTCTTTTTCTCCAGCATATTAATAACTTAAGTATTAGAGTGGACTTCCAGTAACTAGCCAGACACCCTCACCTCTGTTGTCTTGTAGAAATTTAGCTAAAACAACCCTAATTCAACCTCGATCACATAAGCCAACCAATGCGGTAAGTCTCACATCATCATTAGTATGGTAAGTGTGGACTCATTATTATAGACCTTCTAAATCTTCAACCACGACTTCTCCTAATAACCCAAAAACCCCACAAGACTACATCCAACCCAATATTGTAAAACACATGCCCCTAATAAACTTCCCAACACTCACTTCCCCAGTAACACTGGGGAACCTACCCTCCAGCTTTACCAATACCTTAAATCTCGATCCCCAAACTGTTGCCCAGCTGGCCATTGCTTTTTAATATTTCACAGCAACATTAAAAAAGATTGAGCAAGCCTAACATAGAAGGAACCTTCGGTCGCCTTACAAACTGTCGTCGCCAAGTCATAAAACTTGCCACTTTCACTAGCTAAGCAACAACCAGTGAAGATTCCAACTCGGGAAGAGGGAAGGACCAAACACTCAAAAACATGCAGTGATATAGGTGAATCATCATACAAGCCCAAGGACAACAGAACCACTCGTGCAAAAAGCACTTATTAGGATGACGCCATCATTGAAAAGAAAGTTATGGAAGTAGTTGAACAAACAAGTGGCAAGGAACATTGACCCTCGAGTACCACTCTTATGATCACAATCTTCTAGCTGTAAAGGTTAAGGCCGAGCTGGTGCCTCAAAAATTCAAATTACTCTCGATTGATAACTACAATGGCACAACTAATCCTCAGAGCTACTTTTATAAGTTTCGATCCAAAATGAATTTCTATAACTGCTCAGATGTAGTATTATGCAAAATCTTTCCTACTACCATTGAAAGAGTAGTATAAGACTAGTACCAAGAACTAGTTCACAGCTCCATTCATAGTTTCACTTAGCTTTCATAATGTTTTACATTTGGTTCATATTAATTGTCTCATAAGTGAAAATTTTCTCTGACTTACATAAGGTTGTTCGAGGGAGAGTCATTACATGTCTACCTGACTAAATTTAACAGGGTAACCATGCAAGTGAACAACCTTAACCATGAAGCAGCAGAAAATGCGATGATCTAAAATTGTAAGAACTGGGGGTTTTTCAAATATTTCTATGAGTTGATGGATAAAAGTAATCAGTTCATCCACTTGGATGATAACTTGTGAACTTACTCATATGGCTCATATAAGTAAAGGGAAGAAAGAGGACGATGAGATAACAAGAACGATAGAGGTTGAGCCAGACATGGAGGATCATGATCAGACTCAAACAATAGCCTGGCCCGGTACGACAACACCACTTATAGCAAGTAGGAGTGAAGCCCTTCATTGGATCAAAAGGTCAAGAGAAATAATTCATTTCCTTCGGCCACTAGGAGGCTTAACCACCAAAATAAAAATAGATATTATAGTTTTCACATAGATAATGAGTGAGATACGAAAAATACAAAGATATGAAAAACAAGATCAAAAGACTGGTCCAGCAGGACAAGCTCAGCCAATGCAAGAAAATAGCAGTTGTAGAGGAAAACAGACACGAGCCATTATAATAGGATGGACACCAAGACAAAAAGTTCAACAATAAACAATATGCAAGAGTTGTTGATGCCATAGTAGGAAGAGCCATAAGAGAAGACAACTCCACTTCAAGAAAATGATAGATCCATCAGATATACTCCATCAATAACAAGAAAAATGTGGAGGAGCCAATGCTTTGTCCCATTACTTTTTTGTGGCAAATGATAACAGAAAGCTAAGCACTCCCCATACAGACGCCCTAGTAGTTCAAAGCAAAATTAAAAACTTCTTGGTTAAGCAAATCATGGTGGACGACGACAGCTCAGTCACTATGATGATTGTCAAAGCATTTAAAGCACTTGGGTTAGATTGCAAAAAGTTACAACTAGTTCGAATTCCCCTAACTGGGCTGAGGGGAGCCAAATTCAATGTGATGGGACCTATTGAGCTTAACATAGAATTGGGAGATAATGAAATAAAAAAAAAAAATTAAAGCCATGTGGATGGCCATGGACATTTCCTTTATGTACAATGCCATCACTGGAAGACTAATCTTGTATGACAGCGGCATGCACCTACATCAGATATCTCATAATGAAGATTCTAATCTAGCAAAGCATGACAATTATCGAAGAAAATCAAAAGATAGCATGAGAGACATATATGAACATCCTCAAGGACGTAAACTGTGTTATTTCTTGTAAACCATTAGACTTCATTCCTAAAGGCGCTCCTAAAAATGTCAAACTAGCAACAAATCTAAAACACCTGAAAGTAAGAGAAAATCGAGCTCTCCGTTTTGAAACTGAGTTTGCAGAACCAGTAGAAAGGGACATTAGCTCAACCGTCCTCGAAACACTTGAAAAATTTATCTAGTCTCCTTCAAAGAACATTGGGATCGATCCTTCAGTTATTATCCATAAGCTCAATATTGACAACTCAACTAAATTGGTCAAGTAGAAGATGAGAAACCATGCACTTGAAAAATAGAAGGCAATGGTCGAGGAGGTGTACAAGTTGTTCCATGATGGATTCATTAGAGAAGTACAATATCTGGTTTGGTTAGCTAATGTTATATTGGTAAAAAAAGTCAAATGGAAAATGGAAAATGTTTGTCGATTTTATAGATTTCAATAAAGTCTACCTAAAGAACAATTACCCCCTACCTAACATTGACCAATTCATTGATTCTACAGCAAGATACAAGTTGTACAACTTCATTGATGCATCTGTAGGATACCACCAGATACAAATGTTTGAGCTAGATGAAGAGAAAATAAGTTTCATAACCCACGAAGGCACATATTGCTATAAGTTGTGTTTTTAGTGCTAAAAAATGCAGAGGCCACCTATCAGAGGTTGGTAAACTACATGTTCAAAGAGCATATTAGAAAAACAATGGAGGTCTACATAAACAATATGATAGTAAAAAGCTATCAAACTGAAAACCATATTATGGACTTAAAGGAAGCCTTTAAAATCTTTAACCGATACAAAATAATGCTCAATCTAGAAAAATGTGCCTTTGGAGTTTGAACTGGTAAGTTTCTAGGTTTCATGATCTCCCAAAGAGGCATAAAAGCCAACCTAGAAAAGATCAAAGCAATTTAATACATGAAGCCACCCCAACCATCAATGAGGTCTAAAAACTCAATGGAAGGATTACGATCCTCGAAAAATTCATATCTTCATCAGCTTGGCGTTGTTTGCCTTTTTACAAAACATTGATAGATCTTAAGAAATTCAAGTGGGATGACAAATGTCGAAAAGCCTTTGAAGAATTAAAAGCATTACTCGACTCACCCCCTTGTTTAGCTTCCCCCTGTAGGACGAGTCGTTATTTATGTACTTGGCAACAACTAAGGACATGGTCACCTTAATCCTAATCAGAGAAGAAGAACTAGAGCAAAAGCTAGTATATTACATTAGCAAGGTCCTCAAAGGTGTAGAGCTAAATTACCATTTGTTAGAGAAATTGGCTTATGGACTGGTTAGCTCGACAAAGAAGCTAAGGCGTTACTTCCAAGCTCATACCATAACAATATGCATAAATCAACCACTAAGGAAGATATTACAAAAGGCAGAAACTTCAGGACAAATAGCAGAATAGGCAATCCAACTTCTCAAATTCGATATCGGATTCGAATCAAGGCAGCCCATGAAAGCTCAAGTCTTGATAGATTTTGTAGGTAAGATGATAAGGGAGGGAACATAAACCAGAACAAACAAAGGAAAAAGAAGCGTGGCAACTATATATGGATGAAGCCTCAAGTACAAAAGTAGCAAGAGTTGGGATACTTATACAGCGACGGAACATAATCACTATTAAATATGTTATTAGATTAAAATTTCAAGCCACCGATAATGTAGCAAAATATGAAACCTTACTTATCGTGCTACAACTAGCACATGAAGTCTGAGTTGAACACCTCATCATACACAGTGACTCAAGATTAGTGGGCTAATAGCTCCTTGGCCAACACGCCATCAAGGAACCCACTATGATCAAATATGTTGAGCATAATATTTCCTTTTAGTAAATATGGAGATGAAAGGAGGAAGTTGAACACTATAATAGATCCTTCGGGAAAGTAACGAGGAAGTCGATTCCCTAGCTAAATTGCCAGCCTCTCCTCAAGCAACATTGCCTAAGGGAGTTCTAATAGAAGAAAGGCTTCAGTCCAACGCCTTGCAGCTATTGAACATAGTTGTCATAACCAAGGAGGATAATTGGATGAGCCCACTTATCATATACTTAAAATACTGGTAACTTCTACTCAAGCCAAAAGACGTTCGAACCATCATTAACAAGGTCGTTGATTACTATGAAGAAGATGGAGTCCTATGTAAACGATCTTACAGTCAACTATGGCTTAAGTGCATCTTTGCGAAGGATGGGAATTGTGCACTTAAAGAAATTCATGAAGGCATTTGCAAAGCTCACTAATCAACTAGTACTTTAGCTTGAAAAATAGTTTTAACTGGGTATTTTTGGCCCATAATGTTCAAAGATCCTAAACACCTCGTGCAAAAATGTGATGCAGGCTAAAAACATGCACTCATCCCTCGACAATTAACAGCAGCCCATATGTTCGACATGACCTTTTTTCAGTGGAGACTAGACATCTTGGGACCCTTTCCATAAGTGTCGGGCTAAAAGAAATTTATTGTAGTAGTCATATATCACTTCTTTAAATAGCTTGATGTTGAAGAATTGGCCATTATCACCTCGACAAAAGTTATTGGCTTCTTAAAAAAGAACGTGGTCTATCGATTCGGTATTCTAAAATTATTGATCACAGATAATGGAAAATAGTTTGACTGTAAATAGTTATGCTCCTATTGTGTTGATCTAAGCATCGACCTTTAGTTCGTCTCAGTAGTTCACCCACAAACAAATGACATGACCAAGGTAACTAACAAAATAATCTTATAGGGAATCAAGAAAAGGCTAAATGATGCAGAAAGGACTCAGGCAGATCAATTCAACCATATTCTTTGGGTCTTCTAAACAACACCAAAAACAACAACTGACCAAACACACTTTTCCTTAGTATATGAGACCGAGGCAGTGATTTTGGTAGAAATTGGTCTTCCTTCATATAAAGTCATTCATCACAACCCCAAACGGAATGAATAAGAGCTATGTATCAACCTAGACCTTTTAACAAAAAAAATAAGAAGAAGCAATCATCCGAAATGCAACATATCAATGAAGAGTATCTCGATTTCACAATAGAAGAATAAAAAATCAAGTTATGAAAGAAGGCGATCTAATGCTCTGTAGAATAGACAAAGCCCAAGGAGAGACTAGGTTAAGCAAATTTTGTGCTAACTAGTAAAGCTCATACAAAGTCACCAAAGCGAAATGTTATTCCACATACAAGCTGAAAACTACGGAAGGAAATCCCATGCCTCACACCTGTAACATGGAAACATTGAAGAAAACTTCATGTAAGTAGCTTTTGTTGCCTCTCTTTTATAAATTACTTATCTTTTCTCCAATAAAAATGAAGTTGTCTATGAACGTAGGCAAATTATTGAATCACGTGAAAATTCTTGTCTTATGTCCCTTTATATTTTTTGCGCAAATGCCAAATGCACGATTTCACTAAATTTAACGAGTTTAAATGCAATTTTTCAATTTTACATAAGAATTGATTTTATACTCATTTAAGAAATTGTAACTCATAAAATCATTTGACTCAAAATGCGATTTTAACGCCCATATTGATTATTGAATCCATTATGTCTTATATAGCATTTTTAAAATTCAATTAAATTAGTAAAATTAAAAATTAATCAATTGATCAGTTTATTATTAGATCAATTATAATGCATTTAATCTTCAATACATATTTAAAGTCAAATAAGTAACTTTAATTTATATATAAAATAAAATTTACTTTTAATAAATGATATAGGAAAAATATTTTATATATAATTTTTTCGTAAATCATTTTGTTTAAAAATATTTTTTAATTTTAAAAATAATTTTATTATATAAATTAATATTCATAATTTTATATTAATAAAAATGAGATAAATTTATTATGCAAATTACACATACTGTTGAATATATATTTTCAAAATTATCTTTAAAATTATTTTTAATAAATATATAAATTAAAATTAATTTTAAAATTAAAATAATAAAAGAACTTTTATTTGTTATTATATTCATAGATATAATATTTTATTATAGAAAAATCCAGCACTAAACATGAAAATACCATTAATTTCTTTTTTTTTTTTTTTCGTCGGCCAAGAAACACATAATTCGTTAAGGAATAATAAATACAGACAACAAAGATAATAGTTTATCAGGGGGGTTTACAAATCAAACATAAGAGAGACTTCGTCTTCTTAAAGCCACAGCTAACCAGCCTACAGGTTTGTCAACTCTTTTATGAATGAAGTTAATGCTCACATCCTGCAAGCAAGAGAGTCTCTGTTTTGCTTGTTCCCGATCCCCCGAAATGTCCCAATCCCAAGAAAGAGAGGAATAAAAAAAAAAATTATTTACAGTAGCCCGATTCTTCGAAAACAAAAAAAAATTACAAAGATGAATGTCAACAAGAAGTTTCAGCCCAAGATTAAGGCCAAAAGCATCAGCATGAGCATTCGAAATGCGGGCTCTGAAGGTTGTAGCGCCATCCACAATAGCTTTATCCTGGTCTATAATCAAAATAGAAATAGTTGCATCTTCTGTTTGTGCAGAATAGTTTGTACCTTGCCACCCTATGATGGGGGGATTTTTCTGGTTCAACAAAGTTACCACCAGCAATAACATTGGTACAGTATTCTGCTAAATAGAAAAGAATTCAAGAGCATTATAGAGTCTCGCTATCTTGCAACACATATAGGATCAAACGCTTTATGGGCGAATATTAAATAGTTCTTAGCTTTCCAAATAGCCCAAAGCATAAAGGCTATCCAAGTCTGAATCCCTCCATTATTTTCTCCTTTCTAACGTCTAAACATTTTATCCCAGCAAAAGGATTGAGCTCCTGACTCATTAAAGCTAAAGCGTAAGCGTGTTTGACCAAGAACTTGCCTTGTTTGTTAGGAATCCAAACTCAATGATCATTCTTATTTGGATCACCAATGAGGGTACGAAGAGTGGCTTTAGCATCTTTATCAAAAATGAAAGGCTTGATAAGAGAAATATCCCAAACACCCTCCTTAATAAGGTGACAGACTCTTAAGACTTGCACTGCTTGAATGATTATGATTACTCACCCTGAAATTGGGCACGGAGGGCACCCATGGAGTATCCCCTATAAATGTGCTGCTACCACTATTAATCAACTTGCAGACACCATTTTTAAGGATAACTCCGGCCGCTAACAAACTCTACCACCCCCAAGAAGGATTATAACCTGGCTTAGCATCCCAAAAAATTAGAATTAGGGAAGTATTTGGGCTTGATAACTTTATCCCACAACACATTAGGATCATTAATCAATCTCCATGCAAGCTTAGCCAACAAAGCTAGGTTAAAAGAATAAAAGCTTCTAAACCCCAAACCTCACTCCTGTTTAGGTCTAGATACAGAACCCCAACTAGCTAAAGTCAGTTTATTGGACTTGATAACCTGAGTTTTCAAAAATCTTGCCATAATGGCATCAAGCATCTCAGGCACCAAGCTCCTCATAAAATGATTTGGGTGATATGAAGCAGGCCATAGAGAAAGTAGGGCTTGCAGATGAAAGAGATCGAATTAAAAAATCTCTGCCCCCCATAAGAAAGAAATATAGACTTCCAAGCTTCAATTTTACTGATCATTTTGTCCTTGATATACTTAAATGTTTCTTTCTCGCTACGACCCCAAATAGCATGAATGCCTAAATATTTAGACTCCACTTTGAGATAACCAACACCTAAAAGATGTTGAATTTGGATAGCAATATTATGAGGAACAACTTTACCAAATAAAATACCCAGTTTAGAAAAATTGAATAATTGGCCAGTGGCTTGTTGGAACTTGTTAAGAATTTCTTTAACCTTAGCTACCTCTTCAAGATCGGCTCTCATAAACATAATTGTGTCATCCGCAAATAATAGATGTGAAATAGGAGGTGCCCTTCTACAAATTTTAACTTCATATAAGCCAATGTTGATACAGATAATAGGAGAAAGCATTTGTAATCATAAAGGAACAGATTGAGCGAAAAGAGGGTCCCCTTGTTTTAATTACCTGAATTGTTATATGTAGGATCCATCCTTTACTTCTCTATTTTGTCGATTTGTTGTTTTCCATTTCTCGTACCAGAAAGATGAAATTTTAAGCACGTTAAGAACTCCCGTGAAGATTAATTATTACTAATATCTTATTAATTCAGTAAGATTAAGGAGAGAATACCAAATTCAAATACATTTTTACTGAATTAAAATTTTATTCTAATATTCTTTCAAACAAATTATTCTAATATAATGATTTATCTTTATACCACTTTAAGGAAAATTCTTTTAAAAATAGAACTATAAATTTTGAATTTTGCACCATATGACTTTTTTCTCATTAGCAAAATCACAAGCTATTGGTAAACTAACTATAGAGGTTTTTTTTTTTTTTTTTTTTCCTTAAAATTTTTAAAATAGGTGTTTTATTAGTATATCAATTAGAATTCAAAATAATCTTCTCTCTTCACCTTTTCTTTTAAAACTTTTTTTTCTTTTCTCATCCATTGGACTATATTGGCTGAATCGTTGACAATAATCCATGATTTTATTTTTTTTACTACTTTGTATATTTTTTCATTTCAATAAATATAAATTTGTATTTAGTTTTACGATTTTTTATAATTTTGTTTGTTTTCTTTTGTAACTATGTGGGAGTTTTTAATTTTTCCTTTATGTCAATGTGATTTCTCTTATATGCAAGTTATTATTATCTTTTTATAAGATTAATTTATAATATTATAGAAAAAATTGATATATTTTTTTTATAATAATTTAACTAAACTCATTTGAAGACAAAAATGTCTCCTTATGGCTAAGTATAACTATTGAATGAAGCGGTTTTTCCTATTGTCATGCAAAAGTTCAATGCGTTGACAATATGGTTGAGTTTTGCAAAATAAAATTGTCACTTTTCGAATCGAATTAAATATATTTTGTAGTAATATAATTTATTATGGATTATAAACTTTAATTTTTTGTATATATTGATAATCTCGTATTTGATATTTTATAAATAAAAATTATTCTCTTCCATGTCAAAAATGTTATAATTTAATATAGAAACTGCTAGTTAATAAACTAGCTCACAGCTATAATTTAAACAATTTTAGTTTTGAAACTATTCATCAATTGATTTTATAAAAGGATAAATATGTCTCCAATTTTTATTTATTTATTTATTTCAAATTTATATTTATATTAGTAATTATACATGCAAATAGTAATTGATAATAATAATTTTGCTAAATAGTTTATTTATTTATTTTAGAATGATATTTTATTTCTTATTTCTTAATGCAACTAAAGATACCATAATAGAAAAAGATATTAAGTATTTGATATTTTATAAATAAAAATTATTGTAAAAAAAGTTATAATTTAAAATAGAAAGTGCTAGTTAATAAACTAGCTCACAGCTATAATTTAAACAATTTTAGTTTTGAAACTATTTATCAATTGATTTTATAAAAGGATAAATATGCCTCCAATTTTTATTTATTTATTTATTTCAAATTTATATTTATATTAGTAATTATATATGCAAATAGTAATTGATAATAATAATTTTGCTAAATAGTTAATATGTTTTTCTATTATGGTATCTTTAGTTACATTAAGAAATAAAAAAAATAAAATATCATTCTAAAATAAGTGTTTTAGATACGAGTGCATACATGATACAAAAATACCAAATTAGACTAAAAATCATACCAAAAAAATCAATTTGAAATATATATAACAAATCTCTTTTTTTACTATCCTAAAACGAAAAAATAGACGTGGCAACACTTATATTTGAATAGAGAATCATACTACTTTTAAAAGTTGTTTGATTTCATTGCAAATTTAGATAGTTTTTATAGAAAATAAATTCAAAGAAAATTATTCCATTTTTATTGTTATTTATTGTTATTTTTATGCAACAAATGAATATTAGTTTCTCTCTTTCTATATGCTAATAAATTAAAAAGAAATAGTAATTCAAAATTAATAATCTTTGTAATTCTATCCACATTTTTTTTCTCTCAAAAAATTTATATTCATGAAAAAGTAGTTTATTAAAAACAAAAAATATGTAACTTTCATTGTTAGAATATTTTCAAAAAATAAAAATATGCAAGTATGAGAACACGAATATTCATCTAATAATGGATTAAAGAAAATGCTAAGGGGTCAAAAATTGAAGAAGGTCAGTGGCTGTCATTTTCACTTTTTTTTTTTTTTGGTGAAATTAATAGAAAAATTTATAACTTTGGGCCAAAGTCGGAAATTGACGAAACCCCTTAGAAGTGACCAAAATATTCCGTTTCTTTTACGTCCTTTTTTTAGCTCATCCAATCCTAAGTCTTCCTTTAAGGCTGGGTCGGAATAAAATATTTTATGCTTGTGGAGCTCATCTAAGAATCCCCACCCCATTCACCACCTACTTTAATGTCTTCCTTCATATCTCTTGGTGTTAGATTTCGATTCGCCTTTCAAAATACAAAATTTTATAAAATTTTTGAATCGATTAAAATATTTTTAATTAAAAATTAATTCAATTATTAAATTTAATTATATATATTATTTTTAAATAGATAATTGAAATTTTGAATTTTTATAAACTTTTTATTAATTTTCTATTTGTTAATTAACTCATAAATAATATTGTATGTTTTATTTTATTTTTCTTTTTTATACTGTATATAAAAGTAATTAACTAAAAAAAAATTTTAGACATAAAATAGTATACAAATTTTTAAATTGATAATAATAATCTTAAATTATAATTTTAATTGAATAAATAATACTTCTTTATATAACAAACTATTATTTCAATATTTGAAATTTCTGATATTTAAAATATATAATATACTAGTTATAAAAGTGATTAATTAGAAAAAAAATTGGATATAAAAAGATACAAAACTTTTTTAAATTGACCATAATAATCCTAAGTTATAAATTTTAATTTGATTAATAATATTTTTTATAGAATTAATTATTATTTTAATTGTAAAATATGTGGTTATTTGAAATATTTTGAAGAATAAATATTATTTTAATTTTTAAAATTTGTGATTATTTGAAATAACTGAAATGATACATAAAAATTTTACTTTATTTAAGTTAGTATTATTTTATTTTTAAATATTTAAAAAATCAAGATAAATATAATTTTAATTTTTAGGTCCATCAACCTTGTGTAATGTGTAATAATACTTCGTAAAAATATTTGTGAAAATACCAATACATACCAAAATAATCATGAGGTAACATACAAATAACAAATATTTTTACTGAAAAAAGGATTTCTCTCTCTTCAGCTAAAAGAAACAAATATATTTTCTAATTCAAAATAACATAATTTGCAGTAAGCCTCTATTTCACCATGATCGCTAATAAAATTCAATATCAAAAATATTAAAGTTTATTGACCGCAAAAATATCTTTTTATATGGGCAATTATATATATTATTATCCAAAAAGATTTCAGTATCCACCATAAAATTTTTGTGCAATCTCACAAAATAATGAAATTATAAAATTTTATACTAGAAAATGTAATTTAGAAAGAAGTGCTTTTCTCATACAAATAAAATTTGTTATATATTAAAAATTTTCAAATGTATTTATAAATAAACATATAGATATAATATTATTTTGACATTTTAATTATTATAGTAAATATGTATATTGATGATAATGAGGGATGAAAATATTTTCTTTATTTTTAATATTATTTATTTTACTTTTTTGTTAATTTTGTATCTCTTTTTTAGTTTAAATTTTGATTTTTCTTTATTTTATTTTAAATTAATTAATTATTTATTTATTAATGAAAATTGTATTAAAAAGTTTAATTTATATGTATTTTAAAACATTTTTAATTTTTTTAACTTTATATAATTTATTCTCTTTATTTATATAAATATAAAATTAATAAACTTACAAGTTCAATAATTATTTTAATTATGGCACTAGTATTAAAAACTAGTCATATTAAATATACGTAACTATGATAACCCACCTGTGGCAGAAGAAATGTCTTCCTTTCCACTTCATCGCACCACCAAAGTTGTTCTTGCTCCAAATATATCATTCAGTGACATAGAAAATATGACGAAATAAAAAATGTTGAATATATATATATATAATGGTGGTTTTCTTTTGTAAAGAAAATATTTTTTTAAAATATTTTTACCAATTATTTTATGCTATTACAAGACTTACCATCGTGGATGCCATAAAGTTGAGTTGAGGTTATTGGCTCTAGGGCTGTAATCGGTATACCGCAACTATCGAAACTATTATTTTTTATAATACCGCATAATATCGATGCCGATACTATTAGATATGAAAACCGTAAAAATTGATAACATCAATATAATACTGTATTTGTGGTATCTGATACCGATATCGATACTGAAATTACAATATGTCTTTTAAATTAATACAAAACTGTTTTTCAAATAAATACAAACAATAAATAGAATATCATGATTCAATAATTTAAAACACATCGTTTTATTAAACAAAATATTGCAAATTATCGGTATCGGTATTTATCAGTATTAGCGGTGCGATTTTAGTGGTATACCATTTAAATACCATGAAACTTACACTCCTAATTGGCTTAGGTTATTTTAGCTTGGCTGTTGCAAGATAACATAGGTGAAGGAATGTCCAGTTGGCTGCTGCAAGTTCACTCCAATACTTAAATTAGTAAAATGTCGGAGAAAGAGAAAGTGAATGAATGTAATGTATGAGAGGTACCTGGTAATACTCTTTTATATAATGGTTAGGGATACCTGTTACTTTATTGTAGTAAGATTTGAACTCTTCATGTTTAGTAATTGTTTCTTATTGAGAACTATCTTCATTGATAAGAGAGAACATTTTTATTTAGGGTGAGTTAAGAGCTAATTATATTTGAGTGGGCCAAATTATGTTGACCTATAGTCCCATGGGCTTTAGTGTGGGCCTAATTGCTTCGGCTTGTTGTAGTGATGGAAGTCGAACTAGGCTTCCTACATGGATGGGCTTAGCCTATGTTTACTTGAATAGTATCATATGTCTCCCATAGTTCGAGTCTGTTTACGTCTCGAAAATGTTGTATTAGTGGAATAACCGAGTTGTTAAAATCGAGCAGATTTCTACTGGGTAGTTTGAACTAAGGAGCTCTCCTTTTTCCTTTCCTTTTATTTCTTTTCTTTTTTCTTTTTCTTAGTGGGAAAATTTCTTTTCAAAAATTGAAACGTGAAGTGTCTATCCCATCATTCTGCCTTATGTCATTTCATCAAAATGTCTTGAGGTTATAATTTAAATTAAACGGTTCAAAGCCATCTAATGAAGGTGGCGATTCGCCTAGCCCTATAGTTTGGGTTTTCTCTTCAGGTTTATAAATATAATTGTTGTGTTTATAAGAAATTCATTTGCCTTTTCTCAACCGTTTGCTTTCTCTAAGGAATTTCCTTTCTCAAAGTGCTTCAGATAGTTTACGATGGTCAGTTTTGCAATCAAGAGATGAGATTTTTTATATTGCTTTCTTTCTTTATCTTATATGTTGTTTTTTTTTTTACATAAATTTTCTAATGGACCTAAATGCTATCGAGGACGGTGTTCCTTTACCCTGTGTTGATACTGGTGTGATTCAAGATGTTGGGGTTGAAGATAATGTAATGGGGTCCGTTAACAGTGAACACGATTTTGAAGGGGTAAAAAAGGACCGTGATGGGGGAATAAAAGATTTAGAGAAAGAAGATGAATGAGATGACTTACATGGAGAGGATTCTAACCGAGTGGTTAAGGTGGATGATTTAGAAGATGGTGTGGGCCCAAACCAAACGAATACTAGTTGGCTCAAGTAGAGCTTCAACCTGAGCCATTAAGGATATGGCGAGTAAACTCTAAAGTGGTTGAGATGCCTAGCAGGATATTTGTGTGAGGTTTTGCCAAGATCCGCCTTAAGTACAATATTTTGCTGGACATCAAGCTAAGCATCCCAGGTCTCGAACTAAGGGCTTTTTCACCATTCAAGTCTAATTAGTCCATGCTTTATGAAGAGGACTTAAAGGTCGGCTTTAGATTACCTATGTCATAGTTCATTCAAGAAGTGCTAAGAGGTTGTAATTTGCCAATATCCTAGATAGCCCCAAATGGCATTAGGAACCTGATGAGTTTGCACTTATTGGCATGAGAAAAGGGGGTGCCTATTTAAATATAAGTGGTAAGGCAGGTATTTATCATTAAAAACTAGGCTGGAAAGGATCATTAACATGTATCTTATAAGCTTGATATGGGTATGTTTACTTGGAACCCTTCATTTATTAAGGGCTACAAGTTTTTTATTGCTATGTGTGAAAATAAAGTGATTTTTCCCACCAAATGGGTCAACATAGATGATTGGAGCTGTGAGATTATTCTTATTGAGTAGGAAAAAGAGCGAGTTGAGCATTTTGAAGCCTCAATTGAGGACCTTGTTGATTTAACAAACATGATAAACACCCATCTCTCAACCCAAGTTGGTACATATGTTTGTTTTGGTACCAAGAAATATTTGTATACTATTAGATATTAATGCTTCATTATTTTGCAAATATGGACATGAAAACTCTAAGGAAGGTGATGACAAGGAAGAAAGCCAAGCAAGCTACTCATGATGAGGTAAAGTAACTGAAAACCCATGTGAAGAAGATGTCGAGCAATAAACGTCCATACGAGGAGACAAGTTCGCCTAACTTACAGACCAAGGATATTCATGACTTGTCCAGTAAGGTGTCTGCTACTCCACCCCCTCCTTCTTCTGACATTACTATCAAGTCAATAGAGATGAGGTGCCTCAGGCAAAGAAGGCCCAGGTCAAGCTGAGTAAGATTGATTTAGATGAGGAGCTTTTTATGCTTTCGAGGAATTCAAATCTGTCTAGATCCTCATAGGTACTTAAAGAATAAGTACAATCCATTTTCTTTGAGCAATAAAATGGTCAATAAAATGCTCAGTAAGATCTATCTCCTATCCAATGATGAAAAAAGGTTCGAGCATCTTACAAACAGGGAGCTTGTAGCTCAGGTGCAAATTCTCAATCTCATGGTATAAATAGTTTGTATAGTTAGATTTGTTTAAGTGTTTGAGAATATGCTAAGTTGCTTTTTTTTTCTTGCTTAAACTGCAACGACTAAGCGACCTTAGCTATACAACTCAATACTGCAGAAAAGGAATATAAGAGCTTCAACGAGCTAAAGACTATACTGGTGAAGGCTTGCGATGCTTTTAATGCTTTATCTAAGGAGTATGAGGATACGCTTAAGTAAGCTACCACCTTGGCAAACCTGCTTAGCGAGACTCATGAGAAGCTAAAGGTTGTCGAAGTGTGCATGCTCAAGCTGTCTTCCTTGGAGGTAGAGTTGAGAAAGAAAAATATTGAGGTAGAAGAGGTTAAGAAAAAAAAATATCGAGCTCAACTAGGATGGTGAGTTTTTTAAAGGGATGATGACAATAAAGAAGATCAAGAAGAGCCTAAGGCATAGGCTTTTTCATGTAACCTTAGGCTCTTTTTTTTGTAAAAAAAAAAATTCTAAGTTAATGAAAAACTTTTTCTTTATTACCATTGTACTTCCCTATAATGTTTTTGATTAGGATTGATATACTTAATCATTTATGTTGGATGTCCTTTTAGAAAGTTGTGTATGAGGTAGGTTAGCTCACTATGTAATAAAACCTGATTGATGTACAAGGTAGATTAGCTCATTTTGTGATAAAACATGATTGTTGTATGAGGTAGATTAGCTTGGTGTATGATAAAACTTGATTAATGTATGAGATAAATTAGCTCAATACATAATTAAGCGTGATTACTGTTTTGGGATAAATTTGCTTTGGTACATTTATCTTTGATAGTCGTGGTAAATTAGCTCGATAATGTTCATAGTGCGCGAGGTAGATTAGCTTGGTGCATTAGTGCGCAAAGGTATACTAGCTCAATATTTGTGTAAAAGTGTAAAGAGATAGTCTCACAAGACAAGAATTTTTATGTGTTTTGTAAGTTGCCTATGTTTATGGACAACTTCATTTTTATTTAGAAAAGAAATAACTAATTTATAGAAAAAAGACATCAAAGGCTGCTTATATGAAGTATTTCTTCAATGCACCCATGTTTCAAGTGCGAGGCATGACTTTATTTTCGTAGTTTCCAACTTGTATATCGTAAGGCCTATCACCTTGCTGAATTTGTGTGGCTTTTCCCAATTAGCACCGAGTTTGCTTACCCCAGCCTCTCCTCAAGCTTTGTCTATTCTATAAAGCACCAGATCGCCTTTTTTTAGGGCTCAATTTTTTACTCTTTTATTATGAAATTGATATACTCTTTGTTGATATGTTGCAATTTAGATGGCTACTTTTTTCCTTTTTTTCTGTTTGTAGGTCTAAGTTGATGTGGAGCCATTTTTCATTCTGCTCAAGACTGTGATGAAGGACTTTGTATGAAGGAAGGTCCATTTCCACAGGTATTAATGCTTTAGTCCCACATACTAAGGAAAAAGGGTGTTTGGCTAATTGTAGTTCTTGATGTTGTTCTTGGTTTTGGCTAGTTGTAGTTCTTGGTGTTGTTTTTGGCGAGATAGATTAGCTCAATACATAATTAAACGTGATTACTGCTTCGAGGTAGATTTGCTTTGATACATTTAACTTTGATAACCATGGTAAATTAGCTCTACGATGTTCATAATGCACAAGGTAGATTAGTTTAGTGCATTAGTGCATAAAGGTAAATTAGTTTAGCATTTGTACAAAAGTGTAAATAGACAATCTCACAAGACAAGAATTTTTATGTGGTTCAATAATTTGCCTACATCTACAGACAACATTATTTTTAGTTAGAAAATAAACAAGTAATTTACAAAAAAAGACATCAAAGATCGTTTATATAGAGTATTTCTTCAATGCTTCCATGTTCCAGTGCGAAACATAGGCTTTCTTTTCATAATTTCTAGCTTATATATTTTAGGGCCTATCACCTTAGTGAATTTGTATAGGCCTTCCCAGTTAGTGTCGAGTTTGCTTACCCCAGCCTCTCCTCTAGCTTTGTTTATTCTATAAAGCACTAGATCGCCTTTTTTTAGGGCTCAATTCTTGACTTTTCTATTACTCTTTGTTGATATGTTGAAATTTGGATGGTTATTTTTTCTCATTTTTCTATTAGCAAGTCTAAGCTTATGCGGAGTCCTTCTTCATTTTACTAGGGACTGCGATGAAGGACTTTATATGAGGGAAGACCAATTTCCATAGGGATTACTGCCTCAATCCCATATACTAAGGAAAAAGGTGTTTGGCTAGTTGCAGTTCTCAGTGTTGTTCTGAAGGCTTAAAGAATGTGGTTGAGTTGATTTGCTACAGTCCCTCCTCCATCATCTAGCCTTTTCTTAATTCCCTACAAGATTATTCTATTAGTTACCTCAGTTATGTCATTCTTTTATGGGTGATCTATCGAGGTGAACCGAAAGTCGATGCCTAGATTAGTGCAGTATGAACGAAAATATTCACAGTCAAATTGTTTTCCATTATCCATGATCAATATTTTTAGAATACTAAATCAATAAACCACGTTCTTTTTAAAAAAGTCAAGAACTTTTATAGATGTGATAGCGACCAATGCTTCAACTTCAGGCCATTTAGTGAAATGATCTACGACTACTATAATAAATTTCTTTTAGCCCGATGCTTGTGGAAAGGGTCCCAAAATGTATATTTCCCATTGGAAAAAAGGCCATGCCGAGCTTATGGGCTACTAGTTGTCGAGGGATGAGTTTTTGGCATACATAATATTTTTGCATAAGTCATTTAGCATTTTTAAACATTGTACGCCACAAATATAAGATTAAGACTATTTCTCAAGCTAAGGTACTAGTTGTTTAATGAGCTTTGCAAATGCCTTCATGAATTTTTCTACGTATATAATTCTCATCTTCTGCAAAGACACACTTGAGCTATTGACTATAGGATTTTTTGCATATGACTCTACCATTTTCAGAGAAATCAATGGCCTTGTTGATGACAATTCAAACATCTTTTGGCTCGGTTAGAAGTTGTTTGAACTTTAAGTATTTGATGAATGGGTTCATCTAGTTATCTTTATCGTCTATGACAGCTATGTTCAACAATTACAAGGTGTTAGGCGAAAGCCTTTCTTCTATCATAATTCCCTCAGGCAATGTTGCTTGAGAAGAGGTTGCCATCATAGTTAGGAAATCTGCTTCCTCATTACTCTCCCGAAGGATCTACTCTAGTGTCCAACTTCCCTTCTTTCATCTCCAAATTTGCTAAAAGGTGTTTTGTGTGCTCGACATACTTAATCATAATGGGTTCCTTGATGGCGTATTACCCAAAAAGCTACTAGACTTCCAATCTCGAGTCACTGTGTATGATGAGGTGTTTAGCTCGAACTTCTTGCACTAGTTATAGCCTAGTAATTAAGGCTTCATATTTTGTTGCGTTATTAGTGGCTTAGAATTTTAATCTGACAACATATTTAATAATGATTTTGTTTAATCCATGTAGGATTATCGCAGCTCCTGCTCCTTTTGTACTTAAAACTCCATCCACATATAGTTTTCATTATTCTTTTTCTTTGGTTTGTTCGAGTTTATGTTCCACACTTATTAACTTAGCTATAAAATATGCCAAGACTTAAGCTTTCACGGTCTGCCTTGGTTTGAATTTGATATCAAATTCATGACGTTGAACTGCCCATTCTACTATTCACCTTGAAATTTCTACCAATTTGTAATATCTTCCTTAATGGTTAATCTGTATAGATTGTTATGTTATAGGCTTAAAAGTAATATCTTAGCTTTATAGCCCAATTGACTAGTGCATAGCCCAACTTTTTCAGTATGGCGTTATTTAAAGAGACACCTTTGAAGACCTTGCTGACATAATATATTGGCTTTTGCTTTGCTTCTCTTCTCTAATTAGAATCAAGGTGCCTATTTCCTTAGTTGTTGCCAGGTACATAAATAGCAACTCGTCTTACAGGGGGCGGCTGAGTAAAGAGGGCGACCCAATGGATGCTTTTAATTCTTCAAAGGTTTTTTGGCATTTATCATCCCACTTGAATTTCTTAAAATCTCCCAATGTTTTGTAAAAAGGAAAACAGTGTTGTGCTGACAAAGATATGAATCTTTCGAGGGTCATGATCATTCCATTGAGTTTTAAGACCTCGTTGATGGTTCAGGGTAGTTTCATGTTTAGGATCGCTTTGATCTTTTCATGATTAACTTCTATGCCTCTTTGGGAGATCATGAAGCCCAGGAGCTTACCAGCTTGGACTCCAAAGGCACATTTTTCTGGATTGAGCTTCATGTTATATTGGTTAAAGATTTTGAAGGTTTCTTTGAAATCCCTAACATAGTTTTTAGCTCGATGACTTTTTATTATCACATCATCCATGTAAACTTCCACCGTTTTTCTAATATGTTCTTTGAATATGTGGTTTTCTAGTCTTTGATAAGTGGCTTCAACATTTTTTAGCCTAAAAGACATTACCTTGTAACAGTAAGCGTCTTCATGAGTTATGAAGCTTATTTTTTCTTAATTTGGCATAAACATCTAGATTTGATGTATCATGTAGGTGCATCAATGAAATTGTATAACTCATATCTTGCAGTGGAGTCAATAAGGTAATCTATGTTGGGTAGAGGATAACTATCTTTTGGGCAGGTTTTGTTGAGGTCTATGAAATCTACACACATTCATCATTTTCTATTAGATTTTTTTACTAACACTACATTAGCTAACCAGTCTGGATACGACATTTCACAGATGAATCCATCATGTAAGAGTTTGCATACATCTTTGGCTATTGCTTTCGGTTGCTCAAACTCGTGGTTTCTCCGCTTCTACTTGACCGATTTAGCCAAGTTGTTAATTTTACATATTAAAAATTAATTATCATCCTAATTTACATACCAAAAATTAATTCTCATCCTAATTTGCATACTAAAAGTTAATTCTTAAATTGCATATCAAAATTTAATGTTTATCCTAATTTGTGTATCAAAAATTAATTTTTATCTTAATTTGCATTCTAAAATTAGTTACCAAAAATTAATTTTCATCCTAATTTGCATACTAAAAATTAATTCTTAATTTGCATATGAAAAGTTAATTACAAAAATTAATCTTCATCCTAATTTAAATATCAAAAATCAATTTTCATCCTAATTTGCATATCAAAAGTTAACTATGAAAATTAATTTTCATACCAAAACTTAAATGCCAAAAATTATTTATCAAAAACTACTAATCAAAAATTAATTTCCATATCTGGAGAGAAAGAGAGAGAAATTAAGAGGGAAAAAGAGATTGAGAGATGTTGTTGGGGACAAAGAAGGGCAATAGTTGTTAGATTAGGAGCAACCAAGGCATCTAAGAGCGATAGTGAGGAAGAGAGGAGGCAAGATCAGGAAGGAGAAAGTGGAAGAAAAAGAAAAGAAGAAAGGGGATAGGGGGGGTCTGTGCGACGAACAATTTCATTGGCAAGGGTTAAATGTTTATTGCTATTTAATGATAAATACTTAACCCTTATCAACTAATAGTTTTTAGTAAGGGTTAAGTGTTTATCATTATTAGGTCACAAACATAATCTTTTTGTGAGTCTATTGCTAATTAACACAAAATTCAATACTTACCAATCTATCTTTAATTAGCAACATATTAGATTTATCGTTAATTCCATTATAATCGATTTGGATTGCCTACAACTAAATAATCAATGAAAGTCATATGTGAGTTTTCAGTTTTTAACCTGCTAAGAGAAATAAATGAGAAGATTTAAGTTAGGCATTAAATAATGATTGAACTTAGATTTGTACAATATTTTATAAGACATCAAATGAATATAAAATACTGTAACGCGTGATTTATATCATATGTGCTTGTTTGACAACAAATTTAGTGAAAAATGAATTCCTACTTCTCTACTTTGTGAGATCTTGAGCATACTTCATCCTCATATATGTACTTTTATATTCTTTACTGTTATTTGTATTTTATATTTGATATTTTGTTATATTAGCATATTACCTATGGTTATAGATGATTCGACCTATAAAACATGTTTAGAAAAGTTGTTAGGTATGAATTACAAATATCAAGTGAAAAGAGAAAGATTTTGTCTGGTGTATGGCTAGTCAATCTCGTCATTTAATAGAAGTATGACTTAATTATGGATATACAAAATTGGCATAATTTTGAATATACTATTTAAGAGATTAGAAATATTGTAATTTTTTTGGGACAAGTCTAGAGCACAATGCAAATGATTAATTATTATTATCTTATTTAGGATTGAAGCTACTATGTTATTCCTAACAAATACATAATAATAAATTAAGAAGTGCATATTAGTACAATAGGTTGCACGATTTATTTTCTAGTTAGTATAAAAAGATTGTTTATGTTTAATTATATAGAGTTTTGCAATAGTCTTATTTATCATGTGTGAGTGAGAGATATTAGAATTTGAATCGAGTTGCCCGTAACGGATTGATTTGAATATGTTTTAGCATTAAAATTAAAAATAAGAATAATAATATGAAAGGGATATATATATATGCATTACATGCAAAAAATTTTTTGGATCAAAGTAACAAAACGACAAGAAAATATCTCTAGAACTATACATAAACTATAATAAATTGGGCGGTGAAAAATAATAATATCCCCTTATTGTTTATGCTTGATAATGTGTAAGATATCTAATCAAATTCATTCTGGAATCTTCAAAACTAAGTGATTCTATTTTATTTTTAATTCCACATATGATTACATTAACTATGTCATAAAAAAAATAATTAGAAATATAACAATAAAATGCATACAAAAAAAATTCAAAAATAGTAAAATTGGATTCATAAAAAAATATTTATTTTAATAATTTGTATATATTAATCGTACGATTGCTTTTGTCGCCGATTAAGGAGTGCTTCTGTGCAAATTTGCAACATCGCAATCCTGAGATGGCCGTTCTCATTGCTTAGTGGCGCACTTGTCAGCATTTCGTGACCAGCAAATCCTTTGAACATTACCAACTAGGCCATATTCCGTGATTTTAGCGCTTTATAGCTGAATTTGAATTATTAAAGAATACGAAAGTGAAATAGCATATAAAAATTATGATAATAAAATATAATTAAAATAAAAAAACGTAATAGATAATAATATACAGTAAAATTTATCTATTTAAAATTTCAGAATTATAAGGTTTATATTTTGTTCTAATAATCTATAAAATATCAAATATAATAAGGAATTGATTTTATATATTTTAATATTCTTAATTATTCTCTTGAACTTCAAATATAAAACATGAAAAATAATCTTTTATTTATTATTAAAATATTTTGTTTTCTTTCCTTTTATCAATTCTTAAAGAGGCTAGATGATGATAATAAAATATGTTTAATAAGTTGTCATTTCAAATGTTACACTCTCACTAAATTCATATAAATTTTATTTTATAATTATAATTGTAAAAATTTAAATAAATCTTTGTTTCCTATAAATTTAAAAAATTAAAAAACAATTAAATTATGTCTAGTTATTTAAATAAAATAAAATTATTTCACTTTATTAAAAATTATTTTGCAACTAATGAGTACCGCATCAAATGACAATTAGCCTACATTTACTATAAAATCCAAATATCGATATATAGACTAAGTAGGTAATATATTTTTAAGAATGCAATAACATTTACAATGATTAATATACTAAGAAATCACTTAAAGAAAAAAAACATGTAAATGAATCAAAGATTAATTAATGAAAAACATTACAAATTAACAAATAAATCATTGAATTAATCAACTTTTAAGAATAATTTGTCATGTGATTTGAACAAAATCAAACTCATAAAAAAATTGTCATATCAATATTTTGATTTATTTTTACTTTGGCTATATATATATACCCACACACACCCACACACGATTTAATGCTTCCAAAAGAATTTTTCCTCATTGATTTTTTATATTCTCAATAATAAAATTCCAACGAGTGGTTGATTCATCCCAAAAATAAAAATTACTCCACAACAAATTTTAAAATCTGGAGCTTGGGTTTTATTTACATGTGATTCTGGTTTTGTCTGGCATAAAATAATCTATTTGTGAAAATCATTTTATCGAAATAATTATTTTTGTTATTTAATTATAATAATAAAAATATTTTAACATTTAAAATATATTTAAAAAATTAGTTCTCTTTTAATTTAAATATAAAGTTTAAATTACAAAAAAAATCATAATTTCATAATATAATGTACTAAAATATGAAGAAGATGTATAAAACATAATAAATTTTAACATTTACTATACTACTAGCTGTTGGTAGCCAATGATAGTCGAGGTTAACCATAATAGTTACTGATGGTTAAAGATGATCACCATACTTATAACAAATTATAAAAATTATGGTAATTAATCCATCTTTTACTACTGTGATATCCAAAATAAGCAATGCCTCTTATTGTATTGTATGTTTATGGTATACGTTCAGTAATCATTGACTTTTAACTTCTTACTTCTTTTGTTATATATAAAAACTAGAATAATTAATTTGCATTGATTAATTTGATTTTTTGAGAAAACTTTCCAGATAAATTATGCAAAATATTAACTAACACTTTATGTGTTATTGGATCATCCAAAATGTCATTGATTTTTATTGCAACTCCATTCCAATTAGTGCCATAATTTAAAAAATAAAAGTAAAATATAAAAAATTCAAAAATTTGAATTTCATCAATCACTTATGTTAAACAACAAAATCATAAAAAAAATTATACATGTTATGCTATAACTCTAATTTCTTATAAAACTTAATTTTTTTCATTTTATTCAGAATAAATATTTTCAATTACATTGAAAAATTATTGCTAAGATTTTAAATTTTGATTTGATTTTTTACTAAATCAAGGTAGATAGTCACAAGTTTGAAGGTTAATTAAGACCAAGTCTTAATCAGTTTTACTTCAATATACATAGAGATTTATACTATAATTTTTTTTTTTAATAATTAATATTATTATTAATTTAAAAATATAAATAAATTGTCGCAGGAAAAATTTGTTTTCCATCAGGAGAACGTAACAGAAGAAAGGAGCCTCTGGTTCTGCTTCATTACCATTCCTAGTTAATATTGTTGTTATCCAATTCATTAATAATGATGCTAATTTATTCACGTGTGTTGCACGGTTATAATAACAAATTCACTTAATATGTGATTTAAATCGATGAGATTTATCCAAAAAATATTCATATCAAATAAATATTTAGTGCTATAATTAGTTTAAACTCATAAATAAAAAAACTATAATTAATTAAATTTTAGTGAGTTAAATAAAAAGTTGACAAAAATAAAAAATTAACAATGACTAAAAAGAGATAGAAATCTATAAAAATTAAATGATTGTATGTTTTTAAGGTTGTATAGAAAAATTAAATGATTGCATAAAAAAAATTAATTAAGTTGATTATGTATTTTTCAAGATTATATGACAAAATTAAGTGAGTTATTATCTGTAGTTTTTTTTAAGAAAATTGCATTGAAAGGACAAAAGTCTCTTAAAACATATGTTTAGATAACATTTATTATGTTGATAGAAGAACATTTAAGCGAGAAACAATTGAAGGATAAGTTGTCAAATGTACAAGTGTTGACATCAACAACTTTTATTTTAGTAATATTTAATAAATTAAGCAATATTTTGAGTTTTGCACTGTTTAAAATTGATATAGAATTATTTGGAAGTATTGAAGTGAAATTGTATATTTTTTTGGTGATATTATTGTTTATTATGTTTATTGAATAATATTAAATTAAAAAGTTGAATGTCAACAATACATTTAAATAGTGAAGTTTAGCATATTATTTATTATTTGGATTATTTAAACATCATATTTAGTTTTTCAATGTTCATTTATTGTTTATAGACATAATAGTTTATTATTGTGAGTTATATTGAAAAAAGAATGTAGTATTATTTGAATTTTGCTCTTGATTTGTAGAAATAAATTTTTACCGTCAGTTGTTCTACTATTGGTAGTATAAGTTTTGATCCTTAAAAAATATTTAAAATATATTCGACAATGATCGATGTGTAAGTTACATATTTTTTTATTGGCAATATGATTCATGTAATAACTTAATAAATTTAATAAATTTTTCTTTGTAAAAGTATAGATATGTGTCATATATAAATAAAGTTTATTTATTTTTGTATAATAACATATTTTATTAATTTAAATTCATACAGAGTTATCAAAATTATTTTTTTGTAGTATTATTTGATTTGTTATTTGAGTACAAGACTGTAGTTGTTGGTAAAATTAAAGAATAATATGTTAGGATGAGGTTTTGAATTTTTTTATAACATTATTATTAAGTTTGTTTTTTTATATGATTTTTTATTGATTCGCTAAGTTTGAACTTGATTCAGCCCTCATGAATGGTACTAATTTTATTAGTGATAGTGTTGAATTATGTGAAGTGAGATACGGTAATTTTATTATAAAAATTGTGATTATTTTTTCTTAAACTTGAGTTGTTTTTATAGTAATGTAAGATTTTACATTTTAATGTTAATTAATATGATAAATTTAAAGAGCAGCATATTAGAAGTTAAGGTAATAAAAGTATTAATTGCTTTTGAATAGTACATATATAAGAGAATAGTAGAAGTTAAGGAAAATAAAAGCCTTAATTGCTTTTGAATAGAAATTAAAATTGTATCTTTATGTTAGTTTTTATAATGATAATGATAATGATTAAGAATTATTGATAAAGATAAAACATTACAATAATATTAAAATATATTAATGTATGAATTAAGTTATTAATGTAAGATTGGTTGAATAAAACTATTAATGAAAAATTGCCACATCAGTCTAAATAAGTATAAACTCAAAGAGTTTTCACTATATTACCATTCTAATGTTTTTTGCTTCAGCTTTATATATATATATATATTGACTGTCACATGCCAGGTGCATGTCAATACAATTTGACATGAAGATGTTAATATTGCTCGTGATGAAATTTGTAATAATCATTAATATATATAATTAAATCTCAAAATTTATGTTAAATAAGTGATTATCATTTGTCAAGTAATAATTTTAACAGTATAATATTTTTGATAAATGACAATACAACATATTTTCATTTAATTTTCTCAATTAATCAATATAAAATATAAAAATTTAATAATATAGTAAGTTCATAGAATTACATAATAATATAGAAAATTATTCACATTAAATTAATTTAGAAAGTTTAATAATATGGAAAAATTTTCAGATTCATCATCTCCTCAATTAATTAAAAGAAAATATAGAAAATTTAATAATATATGAAGTTACTCATATCAAATCAATTCAAAAAATTTAAAAATATATAATTTTTTTATATTCATCCTCTTTAGAACTTTTATTAAAATTTACAATGCTAATTTAATTATAAATCTTTATTTTTATTATTTATTGGCTTAAAAATATCTAATTATATAAGATTTTTATAAAATAATAATGTATTATAATAAATTTTATTTATTATTTATATATTAATTTTAATCATTCAACAAAATAATTAATTATTTAATAAAAATAAAGATTAAAATTCTTTTAAATTTATCATTATAACACTAGGCAATGTGTGGATTCACAGCTAATTGCATATCTTATTAGGAGTTGACATATATTTTGGCTAGTTAAAGTTAGCTTGACGGAACTCAAGTTTGCTTTTGATTAGATTTTTATTTTTAAGAAGATTTTAATTAATTTAGTTTCATATTAAGAACATAAAAATCAAATAAAATTGAATATTTAAACAATTATAATTGAAATAATATTAGAAAAAAAACCGAATTTAACCTATTTAGTTTATGCAAGGTTTTGATTTAATTTGATTTTTATAAAAATAAATTTTGATTTGTTTAATTTTAGTGAAAATCAAATTAGGTCAAATTAAATCAATGATGCTTATTCTCTCAAGTCTCGTCAATGTAAAATTATTTATAATATTAAAAGAATCTTATAATATATATACATAAATAACATTAGATAATAATAGTTTTCTTTTTGTTTGATACAATAGAATGGCTTTTTTTCTTTTCTTTTTTTACTAAATAAATTTTATAAAATCAATAAAATGAATTGATAATCCATTATAAAAATAATAAAAAATAGAATATTTCAATTCATCCTATGAAATAATATAATCTCATAATCATAAATACACTAATGATAATATTTTTTTAACCAACCAAATTAATTAGTAAATCTCTCTATTTTTTTTGCTTTATGTGATTAAAAGATTACGTAATTTCAAAAATTAAATTTAAATATATAATTATAAATATCTAAATATTAAACTGAAGCAAGATTTCATTAGCAAAAATGTAAATTATGTACGAAAGTTTGATTCGGTTTTGTCGATTTATTAAACAACAAACCCAAACTCAAACCGAATCAAAAATCAAGCGTTACCCTTTAAAACCAACGGTTTGGCTGATTTTTGACAATTTTTACGCAGCCCCTATAGCCAGGATGCTAATTTAAAAATGAAATAATATATTACGAAAGGACCAAAAAAACCCTGCTACCATCACACTCACCGCCTAACACCTACCATAATTTCTTCAATAGCCTAAACCTAATTCAGTACACTCATAAAAATAAAGCCTGTAGCCAGTAATCACACCCAAAAACGCACCCATCGTTTTCTAACCGTACCAATAATTCTCCATTTCCAAACACACCAGAAAAAAAAAAAAAAGAAAAAGAAAATGAACGAAAATTCCAACAGAGCCGAAGCAGAACGCCTGCTAGGAATCGCGGAGAAGCTCCTCCAGTCACGTGACTTCAACGGCACATGTGACTTCGCCGTGTTGGCCCAAGAAACCGAGCCCCTCCTTGAAGGCTCAGATCAGATCTTGGCCGTCGCCGAAGTCCTCCTCACCGCCGATAAGCGCATTAATAACCACCACGACTGGTACGGAATCTTACAAATCGACCGCCGCTCCGACGGCCACGATCTCATCAAGAAGCAGTATCGCCGCCTCGCATTGCTTCTCCACCCCGACAAGAACAAGTTCCCCTTCGCAGATCAGGCCTTCAAGCTCGTCGCGGACGCCTGGGCTGTGTTATCTGATTCTGGTAAGAAATCGCTCTACGATAAAGATTTGAGCTTGTTTTCTAGGATTGATTTGTCTAATTCCGGAAAATTGCCGGTCCGGCGGAGCCAGCGACCAACATCCAGGAGACAGGCCGGCGAAAGTGTTAAAACTAATCGTAATAACAATAGCTCTGAGGATCAGAGTCAGAGGATGAAACTCTCCTCGTTTTGGACTGCATGTCCATATTGTTATATATTATATGAGTATCCTCGTGTTTATCAGGATTGTTGTTTGCGGTGCCAGAATTGCCAGCGGGCGTTTCACGCCGCGTTGATTCCTTCGTTGCCTCCGTTGATGCCTGGGAAGGACGCTTATTACTGCTGCTGGGGGTTTTTTCCTTTAGGATTTGTGTTCAGCGAATCAGATAGTGGAGGGAAAAACACCGAGTCCGGGTCTGGGTTTCCGAATTGGATGCCTCCAATTTTCTCGGCGGGGCAGCAGAGTGGTGACAAGAATGGTTGGACTTCCACCAGAAGTACTACTAGTACTACAGCTGCCCAGCAGCAGCCGGTGTTTGCTGCTACGGGGCAGCAAGGTAGTGATAAGAATGGAAATATGAGTGCAAATGTGGCAGCTGCAGCGACGCCTGTGAGGACAGGGATAGGGAGGGGTGGTGGATTGGTGGGAAGTGCAGGTGGAAGCGGGGCTGGTTTCGTCCGGAGGAAGAGGGGGAGACCTAGGAAATATCCCTTGCCAAATGCTTAGGGTGATATGGAAGTGTGCAAATTGTTGATGCAAGAGAAGGATGGAAGTTTGATGGATGTGAAGATAGAGGTATAGAAGGCTCAAAGGAAGAGGAACTTTTATAGCTACCACAGTTTGGAAAGTCCATAGGTACTTTTGTTGACTTCTTGTAGTTGTATTTGTTGCCTTTCTTTTCTTTTTTCTTCTTGTTTGTAGACTAGTTTTATTTTTTTTCTTCTTTTTGTAACTGACTTGTTAAGGTTATCATGTGTAGCAACTTGATTTCATCAAGTTCTCACTATGAATTAAAGAATTCTGTTTGATTAATGAACATTTGAAAGTGTATAACTTGTTCTTTGTTTACCCTGTTATAATTATTTAGTTGTTATATTTGTAAGCTTGGAGCGGGTAAGATCATCAAATTGGTAGACACAGCTGAGTCATGGTGGTAACAGGCCATTCTTGGGGTGAACTTAGCACTTAACTATACTGTAGTGGAGGAGAACTTTCAGTTTATAGCCTAAAAGTTGGCACAGGATTTTGTTCCAATGAATTTCATTACCTCCACCACCGTCATGATGGTAAGCCTCATGTTTTCATAGATAATCATTATCAATATTTCGGGTTTTATTATCAGTTCTCTCCAGACCAACTATCAACTATTTCATTCTAGTTTGTAATTTATGTTGAATTTTGTCTAGTGATATAGAAACAGAAAGATATCTTTGTTTTTTCCTCTTATCCATGTGGAGCAGTTGGATTTTGTTTGTCGCGGCCTTCAGTTTTCCTCATTTTATCCTTAGTGCACAGGGCACATTTTAAGTCACTGATCTGCTCAAATCTATTTGTTTCGAACAGGGATTTAAACACTCCAGTTACGTAACATAATGGCCTCTGAGTAATAGTTTTTAAGGCTTCTATTATGGTTAAATACAGTATCATTTATATTATTACAGTGTAATGATATAATTAATAAATCATCGTTAGATTAGATAAAAGTTATTATTCATCATTAAATTTGATAAAATTTAATACCGTTAGATTAGATAAAAATTATTATTTATCATTAGATTAAATCATGTTATTTAACGATATTATTAAATAAGTTACTGTAGAATTCATCTAAATATTGAGTAGATTTTGTATGGTATAGTGACATTATTAAATAAGTTATTGTAGAATTTAGTTAAATGTTGGGTAGAAAATTATCTATGGTATAATGTGGTAATGTAACAACAGTGGTTAAGGCTGTTGCTTTAGTGCTGAAGGAATCTGCATGATAAATCTTTAAAATCAATTTGGAGAATTCTAAAATTTGAAAACTTTATTGTTTCGAAAATTTACGTATAAAAAAAATTACCATTTAAATAAAAAGTTTGATATGGGTTTCACGCTAAGTCAAAAGAGGGTCGATTCCATTTTCCCATTTGATAAGCATATGGTTTGATTAAGAACAAGCCTAAAAAACAGAAAACTATAATAACAAGCATATATGTTGGTTCAATACAATATGGGTTGAATAGAAAACTCTATTAAATCAGTTACCCATCACAATTGAACTCCAAAATTTAACTGCAATCACGAGAAGGAGAGAGAGAGAGAGAATGGGCCCTAACCTTAAATCACAGGATAAAAAAAAGGGTTTAGATGAGAGAGACAGAGAGAGTACAAGTTATAGATTAGAAAGGGCTATTCTAACCGACGGAGTAGACTAACCCTATGCTTGGATGAATGGTTTTATAATGAAAAAAAAAAAAATAGATTGGTTTATAAAAAATTTAATATTTGAATTGAAGAGATTGAAATGAAATGGAATGGTTTGGATGAGTTTGGTAAACTATTCCAAACTCACTCAAACCAATAAAGGGTGTTTGCATAGGTTTGAAAATAAAAAGATAATTTTGCCCTTATTTTAGGATTTTTGGCCAAAATATGTTCTTTTCTTTTTTTTTTTTTTTTGACTTTTTTCATTTTTATTTTAATTTAATGATAATAATAATCAAAATTCCTATAATTAAAATCTATGCCCAAAATATTTAATTTTCATAAAATTAAATTCTTCATCCATAATTAAATTAATTTTCGTAAAATATATAAATTAAC
>CATIWR010058285.1:0-22155 GCA_949677035.1 Omphalea diandra | reverse complement strand
CATCAATTTATTAATTTAATTTTTTTATTAACATTTTTAAGTTTTTTTGAATGGTAATTGAATTTTTTTAATAAGCAATAATATATTAAAATTTAATTCGAAGGAATAATTGATATAACTAAAACAAAATAAAATGATTTTTCAGTCTAATATAAAACACTGAAGTATGAGTTAGTTAATTATGCCAAAATACAACGGCTCAGAGCAATTAACCCTTTGAGATAAAAGAAAAACTCTATTCCTGCGAACACAGAAAAGAGTCCTGATCTCTTCGTTGCGAGAGAGAGCGATCAGTTTGATCTGTGTGCGATGGCAGAACCAACCGATCCGGTATCGTCAAGCTCTAATCAACCTTCTTCCACTCAAATTTCGGCCCAGGAGACCCCCAACAAGCAACCTCAGGTATTTCTGTTTGTTTCTCATTTAATTTTTTTTTTTTTTTTTGTAAAACAAATTCCTTTCTGTTTCAATTTTTTTCCCTTGTCCTGTATTGATGGGTGTTATAGGTTAGTTTAATAGGTTTCTGGATTTTAAAGGTTGAGAGAATCCTAGGGTTTTATTTTAATTTTTTTTTATAATTTTCTAAGGTTGTGATTTGCAGTGCAGATGCTTTATATTTGTCGATTATAATATTTTTTTGGTCTGACAGATTTTTATAATTTTTTCCCCTCAGGTGTCAGCTTTCTCTTGTTTCCCTGCATACCCAAATGGTGATTTTCCGATGTATCCAATTCTGTACCCTACCCTTGTTCCTGGATTAACTTCTATGCAAAATCAGGACCAGATGAATCGTGGTGCGGGCATCTATGCAGTGCCTGTTCCTCCATTTATGGGGCCAATTGCTGGACTTCCATCCAATACCCTTATTCCTCTTACTTATAATTTACCTACGTAAGTATATCTTTCTATGTGAATTTGTTGGGAGATAAGGTTGTTACTATACCTTTCTATGTGAATTTGTTGGGAGATAAGGTTATTACTCTTATTTCCTATAATTGACTTGGCTACTGCTACATACATATCTATAGACTTGTGGGAGACTTGCTGTAGTTCATGTGACTTCTGTTTTAGGATGAGGCGTGCTAGCTTTTTATCTCTTTTCACTTATGCAATTAACTGAAACATTGAGAATATTATTTTTGTCACAAATTACCCTTTTGCTAATTTTTGTTTTTTTTTCAATAGATTTCTCTCTTATTTGTGCAAGAATTTATGCGCCACAAAAGGCATGTTGTCTTCTTTGTGATCTTTTAGTTACTGCCTTTGCTTTACGTCTAGCGTGACTGAATATGTGTCTCACTTGGTTCTTTTTAAACAAAAAAAATTAAAAATCATCAATCAATTATTCAATTGAGCTTGTAATGGGCCCTCATTCATCCTTTAAAACAACATATATGGATAATTCAGGAAATCTAGAATATCTTTTATTTCTATTGTCTCCCTTTCTCTTTTTTGTGAAAAATTAAGCAAACATAACCACCTTTGTAAGAGTACATTGTTCCCTGTCCCTTTGGAAACATAAGTTTGTGTTGTTCTATGATAGTGGAAGAAAAAGAGTTGTGACATCTTAGTCTGCAAAGCATTTTTCTAATTTTATTTGTCAAGGTAGTACAGTATATGAATCAAGCAGAAGGATGAACTGAAAGGGAAACTTTTTGCAGCATTGAATGAAGATATCTTAGCGAATAGTGAAAATGATGAGTTTTCCTGTATTTGAATGTCTGTAGAGTATCTAAATGCTTATATGGTGTGGAATAGATTATGGCTTTATTAGGTTCAATTTCTGGTGATAATAATTTTATCTCTTCTAATTTTGGAGAGTATATCTCAAAGTACATTGCATGGATGACACAGGAAGAAAGTTATCTTGAGTTGTAATCTCTAAGGTGTACCCACACAGCATGACAATTACACTATCACCAACTCTAGTGTAACTTTGCTGTAATTTATATCAATACTGCCAAGTGATCTTTAGGCTTAAACAAGCTATTTTTTGGAGAGGAGTGTAATTCAAATTAAAGGTAAGCTTACTCCTAGTGTGTCTGACATGGAGACTGATAACTTTAGCTGGAATTTCAGAACTAAATTTCGTTTTCATCAATTGAAATAATGCCTCTAGTGCTGAACGTACTTTTCTCAACATCACCTCAGGTTTAGGTATTGAACCCATTCTTAGCATAAATAATATTAATGATAAATGATGAATAACTAGTGGTACATCTGCATAGCAAAATGAATTACATGATGGATGACAAATAATTCATAACAGGTAGCCAATTTGATTTACTATTTTTTTGATAGAAGGTCAAGTTCTGGCACTGGGGCAGCTAGTGATCATGGGCAAGGGGGACAGCAGCCACAACTGCAGCAGCAGCAACAGCAACAGCAACAGCCCGCACCTCAAAGACAAGTTGTTGTGAGGAGATTCCAAATTGCATTTCAGCTTGATTTGTTGCTCATTCTTAAGCTGGCAGCTGTAATCTTTTTGTTCAGCCAAGATGGATCAAGACAAAGACTTGTTGTCCTCATTTTCTTTGCTTCACTCATCTATTTGTGAGTGTCTTACTATGAAAGTTGATTTGAGATATGTATTTTACTCATCATTCACACATTATTTGGGTGCTGACTGAATGTTGGCATAATTGAGATTTCTTCTTTGTACTTAACTTTGTATTTGTGTCATTTTACCCTGATTGTCTATCTAAAAGTGCATTGCATGCAATTTTGCTTATTTATGCTTATTAATAAATTTGATAAACTTATTGTCACAATCAAATGAGAATTCAAATGATTACTTGTCGTAATTGTTTACAGAAAAATGGTAAAAATTTCTGTTTAGTCAAAGTATTTTTAATTTTGAAAAATTCATTAAAAATATAATACTCACATGCAAGTACATGTTGGAGAATATTGTCTTTCTAAAATGAATTTGCTTGTACTTTTGCACATTCATTAAAAAAAAGCAAAAAAGATTTGCTTGATGGTGGGGTTTCAGGATGAGGATGGACAGTAAAGGTGATTGGGCTGAGTTATAGCACTGTGTTAAATGTGTTTATCCATAAAAAGTGATTCAGTTGATGGATATATTTGGCAAATGCTATCCTTGTATGATCATGGCAAGCCACATGCCCATCAGTTATGATTTATGTGTGAGTGATAAATTTGGTCTAAGCTTATTTTATGAATCAACAGGCTTATGCTGAAAATTTCGAAAATAAGTTTAATGCTTACGGTCTTCTTTTAAGATTAGAAAGTAGTTGATGGATACAATTCAAGTTTGTCAATTCTGTTTCAGGCACCATTCTGGATTTCTTATTGGTAAGATATATTCCAGTATCAGTTTATTTTGGCCTTCCTAAAACTCGAATATATGCAATATTTTTTGTAATTATTTAAGAATATTGTTTTATCATAATGTATATATAATTTCGCACCTTATTATTGCTGCAATTTCAATTACTGTCATTCTATTAATTTAAAACAAAATTTAGAAGGAATTCCTTTCTAGTGTAAAATTTACTAATTAATTTTTATAAGTAAAAAAATAATGACCATTAAATAAAAGTATAAATCATCTTGGCTGAAATGAAGCCGATGTTTGCAGGAAAATCAATTGAAATAGATTATTTCAGCTGGAACAGCAAGGATTTTGAGTGGAACTGAATATAAGGTTTTTCATTTTGATTTTTAGTTTAGAACAATATGTTTTGTTGATTTTCGGTGGAACAGGATGGAAATGGCAACTCTGATGCAATACCTTTGCACAGTATTACTAAAATATGAAGAGAGAGCAATTTGTGCATAAAAGTGCATAAATAAATTCTTTCTATGTAGTTCCATACACTTCATTTTTCATTGGTAGAAAATTTGATTTTAACAGTATTGATTTTGTAAATTGAGGTTTTTTTTCTTTTTTTTTGTTTGAGATAGATCAGCAATTGGATGCCCTAGTTTGCAAAATAGCAATGCTATTTGGTACCTCTGTTGCAAATACTATTCAATTATAAAGAAAAAAAGTAAGGAAAAAGGAAAATAGGTCATGATGAGAAATTTTGGGAACCTAAATCATGCATGGAAGAAGGGTAGAGAAAGGGATGTAATGTAAATGGAGGTTAGCCTCTTAAACTCATTTGTGGTTTATTTGTAATGTAGAATGAAAGTTAGTAGAGCTAAATATTTACATCCATTAGTCTCCAAATATCTTTTATTTTTTTTTATCCTTAAACTAGGGGGCGAAAAAGTGGAATGTAAAATTTTTACTCCTATTAACCTCTTGTTATTCTGGAAACTCTCAAACAAAATAAAGTTAATTGATCTTCAGTTACATTTCATATCTATACTTTTTCATCACCCTCATTAACATCCATTTCCATCCTAATAAAACTTTCATATTAAAATTATTCATGATGTGCATCCATTTATAAATAATTGGACTCTTGCAAAAGAAAATATTAGAATAACTTAAGCCACTTTTATATATGGTGTATGTGTGCTCTACAATAAGTTCATTGTGGTTGACATTGTTAAGTTCTGCTTTATTTTCATTGACTTAACAAATAAATGTAAAAATTGAATGGTAAGAAACTCCCTATAATGATCCTATGAACAAAATATGTATACGAGGGCTAAAACAAGAAGAAAAAATAGAGACAAGCTACAACATATAATTTAATGCGTGAAAAAACTCTGGAAAACAACAATCGAACGAATTTTATTTAATTACACTTAAAAAGAAAAAACTTGTACTAAGGAAAACTACTTGGGCAGGAATGATTATTTAAGCGCACAAATCTGAATATGCCTGTTTGTGCATATATCTTTGCTTGTGTGTTTTCAGTTTCCTTTTCTATTTCCAGTCAGATACACCAACCATTTGTTGGAGTACTCAAGCTTAACTTCTCTTCTTATTGTTTTTGTCGATGGAAGCTGACTATCGATATCTGGATTCTTGCAGATATCAAACCGGAGCTCTCACACCATTAGTACAATGGCTATCACAAAGCATGCGAAGGGCAGCTCAACCTCCCCGTCCACCTAGGCCAGCTGTACGAGCTGAAAATGTTCCTGCTGCGGGAAGACAGAATGAGAATGTTGCTCTGCCAGGTACCTTCTACTTCCTGAATTTATATGAAGCATTTTTGTCTGCCTTTTGTTTCGCCCCTTATCATATGGATGTTATAAATTTTAGGTCATAATTACTTGACATGTGGTACAAGTACAGGTACTCATTACCCCTGTGTCTATACATTTGGTACTCTAGGGGGAGGGCTTAGTTAGTTTGCTCTTTTGAAACATGGTATGCCAAAATTATATTTTTGGATCATTTAGTAAAAATCAATGATTATTTCTTTATTTAGACTTTGTCATTAGTTAACATCATTTAGAAATATATAAATAAAACTCTGAAAGATCAAACCTATATTAAAAAAAAAAACATCATACATAGTTTGGAATTAAAATTTGATATCGTTTCAGCATGCATTAAGCATTATAAATAGAACAAAACATAGTTGGAAAACTACAAGAGGTTTATAACTAGTAATTGTAGAGACAATTTAAGTTCTTCATTTTTTTTTTCTTCCTTGGATTAATGTTGGCAAAGGAAAAAGAAACAGTTGTTCATTATAATAGAAAAGAGAGATGGTTGTAAATTTCAATAGTTTAGTAATTATTAGTACTTGGGAATAGGAAATGACGTTTCTTTTCATTGGCTCTTTTTTTATCCTTTAATTTTTGTAATCAAATAAATTATTATTATTTAATTGATACTTCAATTTAGGGATCTAGACTGTGTACCGAAGTGCAAAAGTATTCTGATATGGTGCTCAAGTATTAGATTGTAGTAATACAAGAAGGGTTTTTTTTTTGTTGGGGTGGGGGGGGGGGGGAGGGGTGGTGGTGGTTTATTGCAGAGTGCTTAAGCATGATTTAGCGTCAGATGTTCCTAGAAATGAAATCATAAAGTTGAATGGAGGAAAAGGATACATTTGTGTGACAATACAGGACATGGCATGTGAGAAGAGAACAAATTAGGCTTTAGTATTTATGTTATAATCATCTCACAATGTTTATTGACAAGATAATTGTATCATAGCACAAGTTGACCCATCAAACCTAAATCAACAGTTATATGACACATTAATCAATTATTAAAAAAAAAAAAGCTCATTTATAACCCTTTATGTATATCTTATTATTATTATTATTATTATTTTAAGGATTGTATCTATTTGAGAAAATAAAAAAGCAACTAAAGCTCCATTAATAAAAATAATTTATGCATTTTCAAGTTTAAGACACTAAGGGGCTGTTTGATATCATTTTTGTATTGAGTACAAAACTGAAAAAGTGTTTCTTAAAAAACGAGTTGCAGAAACAAGCAAAAACCACTTTTTGTGGGTTTCACAATTTCTGACTACCTGTTGTTCTTTTTTTAAAAAAATAAATTTCAATATATATATTTCAAATTTCAAATTCTGACAATAAAAACAGAAAATCATAATTTGAAATCAAACCAAACAGGTCCTAAACAAGTTCTAACAGCATTTTCTTGGTAAAAAAAAATTCAGTTTGAAGATTCCACATTTTTACTATTTCTTTATGTGATATTCTTCTGTTCAGTTATCAATGGAAAAAAATTGAGTTTTTCATGGTCAAATGTTCTCATATTTGTTGAAAGAAATTTATCCTTTCTCCCTACAAATAAGAGAAAGGAAAATTTCTAGTTGATTTTCATTGTTACAGCTAAAACAGTATAGGTGTGGAACAAGAGAGAGTGGATTCACATTGCATGTCGAATTTTACATTTTTATGAGGATATGTTTTGACCTTCATATAAAACATCACTGGTACGGATTTCTTGTGCTGGTGATGAAAAAGCCATCTTGATACATGGGAGACAGCAAATAGTTCACATGGATGTGGGTATCCATGTTAGCAACCTTGGTCAAATATTAGGGACTGCCATGTTTCTCTGCCTAGTAATGCGACCCTCATTATTGTAAAGGGATCCTTGTTGGGGATAGCTGTTAGCAGTCCTACCTTTTCAACATGTCCTGAAATTGCTAATTAACTGTTTCTGTATAACATGCATCAATCAAAAGCCATATGTTGTATTTTGATCATATCTAAAAATTGAGACAGTTTGGGTGTAGTATCCTTCCATTTCCATGTGTGTTCAATTGTTTGAGATTATTTGACCTAGCAAAGAAAGTATGTTACATTGTATCAAGTGTTTCTATAATGTTTTTAGTTGAAAGTGAATTACCTTACAATTGATTGTCTATCCAATTTGCATAAAATGTCGTATAATATCACAAATGTGATTTGTCAATCTTTATAGAATTACAGATTGAACAGAGTCATAAAAATGGTGCTGTATAGCATCACCAATATACATTTGTTAGGGGGATTCCTTGGGAGCTTTTTTTCATGAATGCCATTGAACTGATTCATGCTACTTTCTTTTGTTCTGTTCCCCACCAGGAGGTAGCAGTTTTTCTTTTTTTTTTAATAGATAGAGCTAATTGAAGATGAAAGGAGTGCTAAATTATGTATGTTATACCCTTGTGTCTGGTTTTGATAATAATTATTTATCTCTCTGGGAACTTAGTTCCAAACTAAAAGAAATGAACAAAACAGATTCAAACAACTAACCCTAACTAGATTGAGATCAAAGTTTTAGTTCAGTTGAATTGAATTTTACTAATACTCGTGATTTTCATGGGTGACAACCTGTTGCAGAAGGACAAGCTACAGATGATGATGCAAATCGACCTGCAGAGGATGGTAACCATGCCATTGAGAATGAGAATGTGGTAGAACCAGGTGGAGGCAATGGTGGTAACCACTGGTGGGGAATTGTAAAGGAGATTCAAATGATTGTCTTCGGGTTCATCACTTCTCTTCTTCCAGGATTTCACAACAACATAGATTAGGTCATACTTAAGCAGGCAAATCAACCTTTTGAACCAGCCTTGAAGCTGGAGAAAGTCATTTCCTTCCGTTTCTTTTCTTCTTCAAATAATTTAGAGTACCATCCAGTTTATTTATATATAGGTATAGCTTCGATATACAGTATGTATCTGTGCATTATGGCTAGCACGCTATATTGTCAGTTGTATTTCGTTTGGGCTTCTTTGGTTCTTCATGCAAAAGGGAAGGGAAATTAATTTTTGGATTAGCAATAATCTTAAATTAAACTTGAAATAGGTGCAACTTTATCCACATTCAAGTTATTTAAGTATTGAATTATTACAAAAGAATTTGGATTCCTTCAAGATGAGTACTGAACATCAAGCCCAAGGTTGGAAGGAGGGAAATCAAATCTTAACTTCAATTGCCTCATATATTATGCGCTGTTTTAAACTCTCTAAGACTTTCAACAGTCTCTTTGCTTCTTTTTGGTGGGGTAATGCTAAATCGAAAAAAACCTTTAATTCTTGAAAAATGGGAGTCGGCAACTCAACCTTTCTGTAAACGAAGGCGGAGTTGGCTCTAGAGGTTTAGGGTAATTTAATATTACTCTATTGTCTAAACGACGGTAGAGATTCATCACTAATCCCATTTGTCTTTGGACTAAGCTAATCAAAGCCATTTATTTGTCATATAATGATTTATGGTCTGCTTCTAAGGGGGTATAGGCCTCCTGAGCTTGCATGCTGCTAGAGATATTCTAGCTCAAGGAGTTCATTGGAGTGTCGGAAATGAGAAACAAATTAAATTTGCGAGAGATCCTTGGATTCTCACTCTTTCAAATTTTAAATTATATTCTTCTATGTCTCATGTTATGTTTTTGAAGGTTTCTGACGTCACAACACCTCAAAGAAACTTGAAATTCTGTTTTTATATCTCAGTTTTTGTAAAAGGAGGAACATGAGGCAATTACTAAAGTGTTCTCTATGTTTTTTAATAAATGTCGTTTTTAAAGTTTTTGCACATGTGTTAAGAATTGTATTTAATAGGTGTTATTACATATAAAAGACTATGTTACATTTAATTAATTATTTTTATAAATTATTGTACATTCTAAAAAGAAACAATTATTATGAAAGAGAGAAAAGGTAAAATTGAAAAAAAATTAATTAATATTTAGTGATAATTGTAAAATATCAAGTACTATGAAATAAAAATTCCTCTCTAAAACGATATCTAATTTGAAACAGGGAGAGTATCATCTATTGGCTTTCACTTTGTAAGGAATAAGGAATTTTGATAATAATTTTTTTTTTAAAAAAATAGATTTACAATAAAATCTGCAAATCATGTGCTTTGTGGTGCTTATGATTTTTCAAAAATTTTGGTTCTTGCATCTTCTTCTAATATTATTGCAGGCAGTACGAACATATGGAAGTCTCTTTGGCAACTCTTTCTCTGCAGAATTATTGCTAACTCAGTGCCTTCTCAACAGAACTTATATTAGAGGAAAATGATTTCTTTCCCTGTGTGTAATCTCTGCAATAGAGAAGTTGAAACAGTTGATCACATATTTTTAAGGTGTAAGCATGTAGTTATATCCTGATTTTCATTAAAGTTGCGAATCTATGTCAATTATGTTTCTATCATTTTTAAATTCTTAGTGGTGTGAATTGTTGACAAAGAGTATCTCCAAGTGATAAAATATCTGTTGCTAGTGAATGACTATCCTTTGCTGGTTTATCTGGAAGAGCATGAATTTATCCCTTTTTCAAGATAGCTTGATCCTATTAAAGCTGCATCCTCTGCTTCTAAAATTTCCTTGGATTTTAGCCAGGCAATGGATAAGAGTGGAGTTCCTCACTTGCCAGCGCAGACAATAACTAAGCCTCAAAGATGGTTGCCTCCTCCTTACGGTGTTTATAAATTTAATTTTGATGTATCCTTCAAGAAAGCATCTGGCCAGACAAATATTGCCGCCGTTTATTGAAATTAGCATAGAAAGATTATTGATGGGTTGGCTATATCAAGGAAGTCTATGCGTCATTAGCTGCTATTCATATGACTCTTATTCTAAAAATACAACTTTTTATATTTTGTCGGTAGAATGTGGGGGTAACTATCGTTGGAAAATTGTAGCTTTGGGGAATGGCTTATGCATATAAATGACATTGGATTCTCGAAGGAGGAGGATTCCTGAAGAGCATCAAGCCACAACCAAGAGAATACGCTTATAATTAGCCATCTAATCTTGCTCAAAAAACTTGACTCACCATATACGTAGTCTATAGTTACTCTCTTCCAATTCAGCTTAAGGACTTGTCTAATTCTAAACGATAACGCATGTTATTCATACTTCCTCCCCCATTACCATTCACTGGCTTGTTTGAGCATAATCAAGAACATGGATTGTTTGAACATAATCAAGAACATGGAGAACGAATGAATAATCAACGAAATCAATAAAAAAAAGTATTAACATCAGATTGACAGCATTTCCCTGTCCCAATGATCCTTACCCTGCTGCATTTCTTTTTTCTTTTCTTTTCTGTTCTAATCTTTGGAAAAAAAAAAAAAAAGCATAGGGTTCTTTCATCTTCCTATTTTTATGAGAAAGCATCGAATAACATTTCACTCAATAAATACAAAATGGATACTTCTCACATACCATAGTTATAAAATTTTGTGCAATGCATATGTCATAAATAGCCATTTATCTGAAGGTCATAACAAAAACTTATAAATCTAGCATCCTATAAAATTGCATTCCAAACTTAAATCGTGGGAAGCATGCACGAGAAGGCTGAGTAAAGCACAAAAACTACAGCATCACAGAGTATTCAATTGTAAGATGGAATAAAAATACTTAAAAAGCACCCTGTGTTTGCCACAATCACTAGTCAACCTGATTTTTAAAAATAAATTAAACCACCTTTTCGTTTGACTTGTTATTCTAAATAGTACTTTTGTCAAATTTTCAACATGTTTTCCTTAATCAAAAGTAAAAAAGTAGACTTCTTTAATAACCTAAATACTTTGTTCCATTTTTGTTTCAATTTTCCATTGGTTAATGATAATAAAGAAAAAGAATGACAAATGGCAAAACTTTATTAGTTGTAATTTTTCAATAAAAATATTGGAAAGAAAATTCATAAAAGTGAAAAAAAAAAATTTTAAAAAAAACATTTAGCCTCCTTCGTCTTCTCTCTCTCTCGCCCCCCACCACCCAGACCTTTTTGCAAAGCAAGAACCCAAACTTTAAGATCTCGGCCAACAAATTTCTACACGATATATTAAACGAGCAACAGGAACAAAAAATTCACACAATAGTTCTTCACTGTCTCAACAACTGCATGTTGATGGCAAAAGGAACGAGGATCAGCCCAGCCTTCATGCTAAAGAGAATGCAGTGGAATCCGGTTTCTGGAGGAAACAGCTACCTGGGATTTAGGAGAGAGAAAGGGGTATAGCTTGGGTAATGGGTGCCTAAAAAAATTTTCATTTGTTTACCTTAAAATTTGTCATACATTTCCTTTTCTTTACAAAGAGTAAGTGTAGATGAAAAGAAAATAAACATGCACGATCATAGAGTCTCCACAATGACAACACTTGCCTTGTCACATGCAGATCCTTGGAACAAAGAGTTCATCAAATCCACACCTCATCTAGATCCACCCAGCACATAATTTCCATGCGATAGCTTCTTTTTACTTAAAGAAGTGCTCCAAGTCCTTCAATGAAGTGTAGAAAGATGTCGTGACTGCAAGAATTACAGGTGAAGGGCGGTGCTGATGGTGATGGCAATAAAGAAATAAAGAGATCAACTGAAAACTTTTTAACAAATGCAGCCTGCTGCTTTAAAAAAATATGAGATGATGAAAGTAGAAGGGGAAAAAGGATTAAGCTGGAGAGGCAGGAAATAGTAGGTGTGATGTGAGTGGATCATAATTTTGGACATTTCACTTGAATTTAACAGAAAAAGGGAAGGACTAATGAGACCAAAAAAGAAAGATGTTTGAACATACTCTTTAGTAGTCAGGGAATGACTGGTCCAGCACGCTTTTTACAATTTTCACATTTATAAGATCATGACAAGAACTCATATTCACAAATATCTTTCACAAAAATTTGGACTTCTTATAACAATATAAGAGATATACCACCACTTTATTTTGCACTAAAGAATATTAATTACAAGAAGTATGCACAGGGGTGTGTATACATATATAATTAAGTTTAACTCACATCTCAGAAAGAAGATTGCTGATTTTTCGAAGCTCCTTAAGAGCTGTTATAGCTGTAACCTGACCTTTGCCAACCAGAACATTTTTGGAGAAATTCTCCAATGACCCAGCCTGACCCCTATCTTGCTGGAAAACAGATTCTATTACCTGCAAGACAAATTATTAACAAAGACTCAGCATAGTTAATGCCAAGGAAAAAATTCATATGCAAAAGGTTTACTTTAAATATAGCTCAAGGGACATGTTCCAAAAGAGTAATCATAGAAAAAACTTATATGCAAACGGTTTACTTTGGATATAAGAAAAGAAAAAAAATATATATTTCCAAAATTCCAAGGGATCTCGTAGGACAACCTCTCACCATTTAAACTCAACAACACCTACTATAAGGTCAAATAAGGTAAATATAAAACAGGATGACTCCAAAAATTCTATGTCCATAATACTTGTGCATGATATATAAAAATAAACAATAAAAACAGAATGACCCCTATTAACTCCCTAACAGTTTTCATTGCATTATTATAAATGGCAAATGACAATTATTACTCATAAACCAAACAGATTAAATATATTAGACTTAATCATGAACACGTTTCCTGCACTATTTTTCCCAAATAAGATCAATATATATACATCACACCTTATTTCATATTTTAATGAATTTCCCGGTTCAAGTATTCCCTTCAAGAAGCACTTGTACTTGAAACACCTAGAAGCACAACTTCAAAAGAACAAAACTTAATGTTACCTGAATGTGTTCTAGCATAGAGTGGCCAAGATTCCTCAAAGTACCCATCACATTTTGATCCACATCGTCTCCTTTTGCATTAGTACAAGAATTGAAAGATCCATCACCAGAAGAGCAGGCTGTACTGCTCTGACTTCCAGCATCATTGACAGCTTTGGTAGCCTCTGGTGCCCTACTTCCCTTTTCAGATGTCTCCTCACCAACAGTCCTCCGGCCAAACTTCCAAAACCATTGGAATTTACCAGAAAGAAGCTTCCTCTCCTTTGGACTTGTGACTGATTTACCAGTCGGTTCATTGTTGCACCCAGAATTCAGAGGGTCATCATTGGGGAGATGGGAAACAGGAAGAGTTGCATCTTCTTGGACAGCCTCATGATGATCATCTGTTTCATCAATATATAAATTTGAGGCAACACTACTTTTATCCGAGTCATTTTCATGATTGTTAACACCGCTAAGATGACTAGATGGCTCTGAGAAAACAGATGAGTTTTCCTCACTGCCAGCATTTCCATTCAGACATCTCTCCTCATCTGTGCAAATGAAGTTGTTTCTAATACCATCTCGAGCCTCCACCTCAACTTCTGTGCAGACATGGTCCTTCTGGCCCGAAACTTCATCACAGCCTGGATTCTCTGTATCTTCATCCAAGCCAAGCTCACAAGACAAATCTTCAAGCAAGCGGCGCCTAACAGATGGCTTGTGGTCCTTCTGACCATGCCACTCTTTTGTCGGAGATGGGTCAGATTCTGTTCTAGCTAGAGCCCATTTTACTTTTTCTGACCATCCCTTTTTTGGGACTGGATTTTGTTTCCCCGAATTACCATGGCTCAGTTGTTCTGTTTTGTGCAGAACTCTCCACTTCTCTTCCCAATAGCTGTCAGGCATCAGGTTTGGAGGAGTTTTTGGAGAAATAGAATCAGATGAAAGAGAATGACCTCTCACCACCATTGATTTACTATGATTATAACCCTCACTAAAAGGATGAGAGAAAGACATTGGTTTACTATGATAATAAGGCTCGCCAAAAGGATGAAAGAAAGATGAGACACCCCCCAGTGCAAGAGCCTGTAAAGACTTTGCCTTATCTATAAGTTTTCTCAGATCTATATTCTCTGGAAAATTCAATAGCCTCTGGAGACATGTAGTAGCATTCTCAGTGGCAAGCAGTGAAGATCTCAAATAAAGTATCATAGAAACTGCAAAAGCTGAGATAAATGCTCCCCGAGGTGAACTAAGAATAGCAAAATTAGAACCCACATCATCTTCAGTACCTTCTTCTACTTTACTGTTATCTGCTGCAAATATTTCATCCCATATTACCAGAAGGCTTTCAAGTGAAAATTCTCTCCCAAATAAAACCCGCAACCAGCGAAGTGCAAAATACTGCGGTTCAACACCCAGCTCAACAAGGTGGCTATGTAAAGATGCATCAACAACAGACAGCAAATGGTATAGTGCAGCAGAAGTTTCAATAACAGGAGGTAACCCAGAATGAGACCCACTTGCAGGGACCGGAGAGAAGAAGTCTGCCATGGCAACTGCACCATGAGACCCATTCATCAAAGCACCAAACATGCAGAAAGCATCATGTTCAATAAATTTCTCCGATAAGACAATTCCCAGTTCACCTTCAGCCCCATAAGCATCGCTTAGCAGCACAATGGATTGTATCTCAGGATCAAGTTCATCAGGACTCCTAATTTTTGTGGTATTATCTTGAGAACCAATCTCGTCTTCCATAGAATCCAAATATTTTTTGAAATCAAATTTGCACATGAGATCATTCTCATGAAGTGATAAACTATCAAATTTGTCAGTGAAGTGATCTTCATACTGCTTCCGCACTTCAGAGAGACGTTCCACATCAACATGAAGAACATACAATAAAGGAGCCAAAAGTTCATGCATTCCTAACCAGAAAGAGGATATTAATCAAACAACCACCATAATATATGTTCCTGAATGAAATTTTACCAAACTATTAACATTAATTGCCTGATAGCTATCAAATATCATCCACAAGTAAACCAAACAGGCCTGGACTCCATTATTTGAAGCAATAGATAGAAATATCTTGCCACTTTAGCTAAATGCAAGTAATAGAAGGGAACATAACAGCCAATACTTAATTTTGCAAAACAGTGGGCTTTACATTTGTGACTGAATTGCCAAACCTTAAATTTGTAATAGACCATTGCAAAAAAAAAAAAATAATAAATAAAAAAAGAAAAGGCACATAAGATATAAGTCAAGTGGAACATAATAAATCTATAAATTTAAATAGTTAACTTAAAGGTGCGGTTAAAAGAAAAGAAAAGTAATGTTTTCACATGAATGGTGCAATTTACCTTGTCTATAACCATACTCAGGATGTTTAAGGCACCATAATAACAAAATTCTCCTTAACATTCCCTGACATCCCGGAGTCTGGAAATAGCTCCCATGTTCAGGATATAAACGCGATAAATCCTGATCAACTGTTTTTTCCAGTTCAGCATTTCGAAAGAAGCGCCCCCAGGTGCTATCTGCACATGAGATTTGGAACTTGGTTAACACAGAGTACCGAGAGTACAACAAAAAGAACTTCCTAAAATGCAGATAGAAAATGCAGATAGCATTGGTAATTAGCATTGTTATTCCTTGTATAGAAAAATAGATAATTTCCACAAATGGATGTACTTAGAAAACACTAGACCAAATGGAAGAAATAATCAAAATCTAGCATGATTAAAGGTGAGGGGAAGAGCATAAGCCAAATAATGTGGAACAGTTTACTGTCAGTTTCCAGAGCAGATATACTGGAAATGTATTAAATCTTATGGGTGTTTGTGTTGCAGAAATGAAAAGATATTTTACCTGGATTTTGTGATAATGGATTGTCTATAGCAAGATCAGGAGAATTACTTCCATCCTTTTGTAAATGTGGATCAACGAGAAGGCACCTTCTTAAACCAGCATATCTGAGAAGGACCAAAAAAAGAGATTTATCACATTAGATTCCAGAGGCAAGACAAGTGATGAACTTTGTAGAACAAATTGCATTAACATTAAGAAATCATAATCGTGTTCTTTTAAGTAGAAAACTGGGAAAAAAAAAAAAATGCAAACTATGGAAGCTGGAGTGCAGCTTTCCCCTTAATTTACAACATCAGACTCAATTAAAACAGCATTATGAAGCTAGCTAATGTCACGCATCAACAGTTAAAGCTGAAATTTCGAATTTTCAGAACAATGACATCGTAAAAATGTTTCAATTAGTGTCCAAAACTCCATTTAATTAGGACTTAATTTCATTCCTTTATAAGGTACCAACAGCTTCTCAATTTGATTCCCAAAATGCCCTAATCTTACATAATAATTTTTTAACATAATCATAAAAGAAATGAATGATCAATTAAAGAAAAACATTTTTTTTCAAAAAAAGTAGACAAATTCCAATAACGAAAAATGTTAAACAAAAGTAATAATTAAAACAGAGAAAAACATAATAACCTTCGACGAGAATCGGCAGTGAGCCTGCGGAGATCATCAATGGTAAAAGAAGAAGGAGAAGGCAGAATTCCGAGATCTATACGCCACTGGACGCCCCTGAGATTAGCAAAACGACGGCGACTCTGGTCGGTGGGTTTCGAACATGATGAGTCGGGCATTACCCGCTCAAAATTTGCAGCCGGAGACATGAATCAATCAATTAAATTTAGCACAGCAATTCGCAACCAAAGAATTAGAAATGAACAACAGCAGAGCAACACATATTTACGAATAAAAATTTGGAGAGACTTGCGTCTTCCTCTAGAACTCTAAGGAGATAAGGTTCATATTCATATTTAAATAAATAAAAAGAGAGGAAAATAACAAGTTTGTTTGCAGAGAGGAAAGATAGAGATGGAAGAGGAGCGCGTGCCCTGCGGTCGGTAGGTCTGTCTGTAGAATATTTACTACATCTTCTCTTTTCTTTTTTTATTTGTAATAATAATTATAATAAATAAATAAAAATAACAAGAGAATATGCTTGGGGAGAAAAGAGAGAGTTATCGTTTTGTTTTGTTAATTGGAATTTGGAAGTGCATTGTTTTTTTTATTGTGGAGAACAAAATAAAAAAATTACTAATTTATATATAATTCTAAATAAAAAATTTATTATATATTAAATATATTAGAGATATATCACTCTGTTGTACACTCATTTAATTATATAATGATGCTTAAATTAATCACCATACCTACTTAAAAATTTACTGTCACATTTTTTTTGTTAAGTGAAAACATTCACACCATCATTATATATTTTTATTTCCATTAATTGGATATATATATATATATATAAACAAGTGTAATAAATTTTTTATATAAAATAGGTATTTAATTAATAGGATAATTATATAATATATAATAATTGGAGTATAAATATTTTTAAATATATCAATAAATTCACTAAAAAATTATACAGTGCGAGCACTGCGGAATGTGGATACTGATAGACCCAAAAGCTCCACAAGCATATTCTCTTAATGGTGGGCTCACCAACTCTTCTAATGCAATACCTGGCGACTGCAAAAATTATAAGGCACGACACTTAAAAAGAATATTAAAACCTTGTATTCATTAGTAATTTTTTAATAGTGGTTGAAAAAGTCCAAGTACATGAATAAAAATTATATTTTATTTTAAAATTGTATTGATAAGAGCACAATTATTTTATTATTATTACAGTTTGATTTTCATTTAATTTATCGCTATTTTTATATAAAATAGTGATGTTATATTTGAATTTTTTATATTTTATAATTGTTGGTGAAAATAAATATTCTTTGAATATACATGATTTTCATTTTTTAATATTTATATTAGTGTTTAATAATTGTTAAATTAAATATATATTTTGGCTGTCAAAAAATTTATTTAATTTAAAGTTAGTAATTTAAAAAGAGACTTAATTTAAATTAAATTATATATATATATATATAATTACTTAGTTTTTGTTTTATTTGGGTTATCTATTTTTTCATTTTTTTTATATTCATTGAATTGTGAGGCTAAGAAGCGTTTGACGGTAAACAATAGTTTCATTAAAGAATATAATAATTCACAACAGATGAAGTGAGAAACAAGTAATTTACATATTTTTTTTTAAAATTTGAGATTCTCTCCTATCAGTCGATCAAACAATATATTGTATATTATATCTAATTAAGGTTAAATGCATTAACATATTTTAGTTTATCAAACAACATAGTGCATTTAATTAAAGTTAAATACATTAATATTTTTTAATTATATTTTATTGTATAACTTAATTTTTTATTTATTAAAATTATATTAAAATATCTTTATATTTTATTTTTATTAAACTTATATAAAACATTCATTTTATTTTTTAATTTTATTTAAATTTTAAATTTCTATCAATAATTCAGCATCATCGTCTATCTAAACACAATTATTAAATCCACCGTCATCTTCAATTTAAATAAATTTAATAAAAAAATCAAAATTCCACGTACACAAGAACAAGATCATCTAACAAAATAAAATCCACAAGTGATTCATCTAAGAAGAACAAAGAATTCATCTAACATTCGCCCACGAAATCGAAAACAAAAACAACACTTCGCAGAGATTGATCACAGCCAACATTATCGATTCAAAAGCAATCAAAAATTCGAAATCAATAATAACAAAAACAAAAAGAAACACAAACTCAGAACCAAAACAACAATCGAAAAGAGATTAGCCGTCCTCATCGAGTAGCGGTTGGGGATTCCAATTATAACAAGTCGACTCAATGAGTCTCTTTGATTCCAGCGCACCTTCACCGTCCCTCAAATCAACCCTCTCCTCTCTCTTTGATTCTCTTAGTGATTGTCCCTCACATTGATTCCAATAAGCTGACTTTGGGATTGTGGTTATCAGTCTCACCCGTTTGATCCAAACGGGTGAACAAGGCAAGGGTCAATTGGCCAAGCCATCATCTCAAGGGATACAGGCATCGTCGAACAACGACTCCACTAGCTCTAAACGAATTCACACGTCTTTGCTGCTCTTCCTCTCGCCAGATTCCACCTCGAGCCTTAGCTGCTTTTCTTCTTCCACCCACGCCACCAATGGCAAAAATTTGCTTTTCAATTACTTTCTGGGTTTGATTCTTCTTCGACCCACGATATCGGACCACTCAAATCTATCCTCTTCTCTAGCGTGCAGCGGACAATGGAAATTGTCTCCTCCATTTTAGAGCAACACGAATAAAAGACAAATTTCGTGTAGAGAGGTAGGTTTTCTTGTTTTTATAAGGTTCTGGGTGGAGTAAATGTGGAACGGTTGATTATTGGTCTGGTGAGAAATGAAAGTTTAGGTTGCAGAGAAGGTGAGAGTAATTTAGGTCCTGTAATAATTTTTAAATTAATTTATTGATTTTTATTAGTGGGTTAACAGGAAAAAAGGGCTATAATATTAATGGAAGGATTAAATAATTTAATGAAATCAAAAGATAAAGATATTTTAGTATGATTTTAGAAAATGAGGGATTAATATGTAATTACACTTAAACTTAATTTCATAATTATGTATATGTGTTTAGATATCTTTAGTTCAAATTCGAATCTCTTTTTTTTTTCCTTATAATTAATAATAAAATATAATATATTTAATTATGATATTATAATTATCAATTATATTAAGTATTTAAAGTTAAAATATTTAATACTTTTTTTAAGTTTATTTAATAATATTTTTATTTTTAATATTTTAAATGTATTTGATATCATTTTTTATTAAATGCTTAATTTTAAAAAGTCCATTAATTTGATAAGTCGAAAATTTTTACTTAATAGATTAAGCAATAGAAAAATTCAATATTTTATTACATTTTATTAATATAACTCTTAGCCATAATTATCATTATTTATTGTTGATTTTTTTATTGATAAGAATATAATTTAGTTTTAAAATATTTAAAATTAAATTATATGATAATCTATTATAAAATATGTAGTTATCCTATCTTAATTTTATCTATTAATCTTGATCCTTTAAAAAAATATATATTTTTAAATTCAACTCTTAAAATTTTCAATATTAAAATTATTGGGCTATTAAATTTTTAATTCTAAAATTATTGAGCACTTAATTTTCAATTTTATTAAATAACACAATTTATCTTTTTTCAAGCTAATTACTTAACAAATAAGCAATTAGGAGCTCTATGAATCAACAAATAACTTTATCTAATTAAAATTATAAAAATAAATGATTAAAAAATAATATGCATATATTACCTATTTAGAAAAATAAATTATTTATTTAATTATATATATGTTTTGTAATATTTTTTTGCTCTATTCAAGTTAATATTTTAATTTGATATAAATCGGTTATTCAAACAAACAAACAAATAATTCAATTCAATGATTTGAATCTTTTGAATATTTCAAGTTATAATTTCGTATTTTGTAAATACTAAAGCATTTAAACATTAATATTTAATAGTTTATAGTTATCCACCATTTATTTCAACAATAAATAACGCAATCAGCAAAAAATAAATACTAATTAAGTTAAAGACTAAATAAGTGACATAGGATTAATAATAAAATTAATACTTACTTTAATCCATAAGATAAAATGACTAAGAACAACAATATAATCAATTAATCAAGTAAACATCCCAGATTGCAGCTACACTAGAAAGCACTGGGTGCCTATGAAATGTGAACTATTAATAACAAATTGTGTATGAATGTTGAATTGTTCAATACCAAACTACTATAGTTGCATTTCAAGTCTACTACTGCCAAATTCTTGATTCATCACATATTCATAATTAAGTAACACTATAGTTATATGTGTTGGACTAATTTCACTCATCATCTTCCATTTTTCACTTATTTCATTAAAGTTATTTATTTATTTTTTATTTAAAAAATATTTAATTTTAAAATTTATTTTATGTAACTCACACAGCAAGTTTTTAATCTTTTTTTTTTGAAACAAAAAATTGAATTTATTTTGAACTTTTAGTATATTTTAGATTTTTATTTGTTATTTTCCAATTTTATATTTTATTATAATGATTTTATTTCTTTTTAAGCTTCCAAGAGATTGAAAATTATAATTATATGACATTTTTAAGATAAAAAAAGAACAATATCACTTATAACAAATATTATAATCTCAAAATGATATAAAATAATCTAAATTTTATATCAAGAATTAAAAATTACAATTTAGATTCTAAAAAACAAAAAAAATTATTATGTGAGTTTCATAAAAAAAAAATTTAAAAATTAAATGATTTTAAAAAAATATAATGAAAATAAGTAAAAAATGTGATGAAATTAACCCATACAAGTCCAATTCAAAGGACACACAAGAGAAAACAAGATTAACTATTAGAAAGTAGCAGCAAATGGGCCTATTGGCTTGAAATTGAAAGTCAAGCACCTTCGAATGAATTCACATGATTGCATAGAACGTTTCTTCATCAGCACTCCATTGTTACAATTAGCAATTGACATAAACATTTTGTTTTTCTTTCAGAAAATATTTTGACAAAAATTTAAAATAAAAAACATAATAAAGATTATGTATAAAGAGATAGAGAGAAAAGAGAGAGAGAGGGGAGCGGATGTAGACTTTGGCAACCCGAAGCTGTAACAACATCACCATTGAGCCCTCTTCCCCTTGGAATTTCATTACAGTCAACAGAGGTGGAAAAGGCAGCGATCAGAGACGGCAAGAGGCTAGAATAAAAAAGAAAGCTGCAACCTTCTCCACAGTAATCAAATGTTAGCCTATTTTTATACTTAGCTCATGATATTTTTATGATTACTTTTATCTTATTTATGTATATTTTATGTTTTTATAGGTTTCTGAATTTTGGGAAAAAAAAGAAAATTTTTATGGTTGAAAGCACTATATATTTAGTTTCATATGCTCCAAATGATCGCGAATTGAAATTTTCTAAAAGGAGATATATCTGATCAAGCGAAGAAATGTGAAATCTGCCTTAAAAATAAGTTTTACTTAAGAATTTGCATTTTATTTTCTGCAAGTCTGGCAGCTTTATTTTTTAACTAGCTTCCATCCAAAAATAACCAAAATTAAAATTTTAACATCGATAATGTTGAGAACTGGATCTAAATTCCATTCATATTTGCTGACTGTTGACTTGCAGTCCATAATAGATAAATGGGCGAGTTGCAGCTCTAGACCTTGGTACTAGTGGGGTCAACACGAAGAAGGGCA